>CAMGYJ010000002.1:15358657-15443380 GCA_946122785.1 Linum tenue | reverse complement strand
TATCTAGTGACACCTAAATAATATTGTAAATATAACAGCCTAATATCCGTCACACACTAACTAATATTTGATAGTTGTACACTAATGAAAATAGTTACCTAAAGTGCTAGATGTTTAAATAAATGTTGGACAACATTTTAATAGTTACCAAAAGTGCCCCATTAGAATATACAAACGTCCAAGAAAATTTCCGAAAACATGAACTAATATCACTTCAAACCAAAGCTAGAACCTAAACACTCTTCACAACACAAACCCTAAACCATAAAACTATTATTATTTAATGGGCAGTTACCAAAAGCTCTCCATTGGAACATCCAAACGTCCAGTCAATACACAAAACATGAACTAATATCAATTCAAGCCAAAACTAAACCCTAAAAACTAAACCATTAAACCCTTAACCCTAAACCCTACAGAACAATATCCAAATATCTCTAACAAATATCTAGTGACACCTAAATAATATTGTAAATATTACAGACTAAAATCCACAACACACTGACTAACATCCAACACACACTAAATAATATCCACAACACACTGACTAACATCCACCACACACTAACTAATATAGGATAGTTGTACACTAATCCAAATAGTTACCAAAAGTGCTAGATGCTTAAATAAACGTTGGACAACATCTTAATAGTTACCAAAAGTGCCCCATTAGAATATACAAACGTCCAAGAAAATTTCCGAAAAACATGAACTAATATCACTTCAAACCAAAGCTGGACCCAAAACCCTTAACCCTCTTCCTAACACAAACCCTAAACCATAAAAACTATTATTATTTAATGGGCAGTTACCAAAAGTGCCTCATTAGAATATCCAAACGTCTCAGTCAAATATACCAAAACATGAACTAATATAAATTCAACCAAAACTAAACCCTCAAAACAAACCATTAAACCCTAAACCTTAACACAAACCCTACAGAACAATATCCAAACATCTCGGAAAAAAATTTAGTGTAACCTAAATAATATTGTAAATATAACAGAATAATATCCACAACACATTGACTACATCCACCACACACTAAACAATATCCACCATATACTAAATAATATCCACCACACACTGACTAATATCTTATAGTTGTACACTAATCCAAATAGTTACCAAAAGTGCTAGATGGTTAAATAAACGTTGGACAACATCTTAATAGTTACCAAAAGTGCCACATTAGAATATACCAACGTCCAAGAAAATTTCAAAAAACATGAACTAATGTCACTTCAAACCAAATATAGACCCAAAACCCTTAAACCCTCTTCCCAACACAAACCTTAAACCATAAAAACTATTACTATTTAATGGGCAGTTACCAAAAGTGCCTCATTAGAATATCCAAACGTCCTAGTCAAATATACAAAAACATGAACTAATATAAATTCAAACCAAAACTAAACCCTCAAAACTAAACCATTAAACCCTAAATCCTAAACCTTAACACAAACCAGAACAATATCCAAACATCTCAGACAAATATCTAGTGTAAACTAAATAATATTGTAAATATAACATACTAATATCCACAACCCAATGACTAACATCCACCATATACTAAATAATATCCACCACACACTAACTAATATATGATAGTTGTACACTAATCCAAATAGTTACCAAAAGTGCTAGATGTTTAAATAAATGTTGGAAAACATCTTAATAGTTACCAAAAGTGCCCTATTAGAATATCAAAAGTCCAAAAAATTTTCCAAACATGAACTAATATCAATTCAAACCTAAGCTAGACCCTAAACCCTTAACGCGAAACCGTAACACAGACCCAAAACCATAAAACTATCATTATTTAATGGGCCTTCGGCCCATGGGCCCTCGGCGGGCAGCTCTAACTAAGGTTGCAAGCCTTATGTATTAGGACTTGATAGTGTGTAGGACTTGATAGTGTGTTTAATTTGATGTAAGACACAATATTCCAATCCTTCACAAATTGAAAACCCGAACCCTAAACCCTAAAACATGAAGTCTAAATTGGTGTAATCAGTTTCGAGTAGTTGGGTTATTTTGGGTCGTCGTTAAACATTAGTTTAATGATGGATATTGGTTTGCGACGGAAGAATACTAGTTCATTTCAACAATGATGCAAAGTAACATCAACACAGAATAATATCGACTGATAACAAATAAATATCCACACAAACATACATACTTAAATATCACATGGCCACGCAGGCCCACAATTTTCGTTTTCTTTCCACTCCTCTCCAAAATCCCGCCCAAACTGAAGTCGGGCCCACAAAGCCATTAATCGGCTCGTCTTCTGCGCTGCACGCTGGGCCGGCTTCTACACGGAAGCCCATCTCCAGATCACTTAAGTGAGCCACCACCACGCCGACTCTCTCCTCCGTTGGATGAAACATGGGCCGACGTGGCCCAAAATCCGGCCCTGTGAGTATCTGCTAATGAATAATGCAGTTAGCGGATTAACCCTGGCGTATTATACGGTCCAGACCAGACCACGCCTGTGCGGTCTGATCTTATCCAGGCAAACCACACTGAACAAAAGTGAACACTTTTTTTAAGTCAACCACACTAAAAATTGAACCAATAACTGAGGAGTTTTTTTTGTTTGCCTTAAAACATAATATCCAACATGCATGAATTATTTTGACACCCTAAATCTTAGTAAATAACAAAGATTAAAGTCGAAGAATCCCAACTCGCACCATAACGTCACAAACATTAACATAATGTCATATGAAGACATGATCGTCTCTCTTCTCTAGTGAAATGTGGTTTCAGTGAAGGAGGGGACGAGATTCTCAAGACTTGAGTCTCGTTGGGGGAGTTGGGAGAGTGGTCGAGTGGGATACTAACATGTATTGGGAAGTCGGCTAGATCAACGGTTTGGTCCGGTAAACCGCGGTCTAGACCACACCAGACCAAGAGATCAAAACTTCATATAATGCAGACCATTGACCAGACCATTCTTCACGGTCTATGGTCCGGATCAAACTGTGCGATCTGGTTTGGTCCAAACTTTTTCAAACGGTCTGGTCTATTTTTCCAGCCCTGCCGGAGAGAGCGGATCAGATGTTTAACTTTATGGTCAATAACCTCGTATAACCTGCCACATCATCGTATATGGAAGACCCCTGATCATTTCCCCTTTAAATTTAAAGGGTTATATCTCTTTCATTTTAAGTCGGAATTTAAATTTTTTTTTAACAGATAAATCAAATAAATTGTATTTTTCAAAATGATATTCACTTTGATATATTATCGGAATAATTTTTTTGAGACATTCAGTACCAGTATGTACCATAGTGGTACTGCTTGGTAGGGGTGTACATGGGTCGGGTGGTGCGATTTTAGACATTTTAATCACCCGACCCATGCACTACGGTTTGAGAAATATTAAACCCAAACCCACCCAAAAAAATCTAAATCCTGCGGTTTTTTTCTAATGGGTTTGGGTTGGGTCGGATTGGCGATATTTTTAAGTAAAAACCTAGGGGTAATTACTTAAACCGTCACTCAATTATGTAAACTGTAACAAACTCGTCACTCAGATTTCATATGTAACAAACTAGTCACTGGAATTTATTAGTGGTAACGAGACGGTCACTATCGCTAACTCCGTCCATTATTACGTTAAAAAAGTCCAGTCAGCATGCCAACAAGACTAGCCACGTCACTCTACCTGCTTCGTTGGAGTTTGGAACTTGACCACTAACCCATTCTTACCCGACCTAAACCAAACCACTAAGCTTTCCATTAAACAAAATTATAAAATGATTAAACCTCTCATACACCAAACCCAATTTATATTCTCTGCCCCTTCCCCCACCCCATTCACGTGACCTAACTTTCCATCACCCTAAAAAGAACAAAAAAGAAGATTCTCCAGTACAATAGAACTAGTATATTATTTCATCTCTTTCCCATTTTCCCAACCTTCCAAATTCCAGCCGGCGCTGGCAACCATCGCCGCCATCCCATCTCTTTTCCCTATTTCTTCCCTTTATATTTCCTCTCTATTCGATTGCTTATCGATCGTCTTTTGTTTTTTGTTTTTGGTTTTGTCTCCCAAAAAAACCCTAAAATTAAAAACTCCACCGGCAAGCTCTGCGCTCTATCAACCATCTCATCTCGGACAGGGCTAACGCAATGTCAAACTGAAATTGCAAGTGAAGGACATGCCTCATGGCTTACTCAAGTTAACTACGAAGAACCTACTCAACCGCCAAGTTTTGTTTCTAAAGCACATGGGCTAGTTGAACGTAATGAATCAGGGGATGGAGATGATGAGGATGAGAATGCCAATGATATTGAGGAGGGAGTGGATCAAGATGTTCCTCTTTATTCAGCGTTCAAAGATAATGACGTGGATGTGTTCGATGACTCTGACTTGGAGGACCGAGTGGACGAGCAGCCGCCATTGACAACTACCACGTACTACACCTTCTATTCCCCCTACACGTGCTCGACGTAAACGCCAGAGTTGTCAAACACAAGCATCCTCAAGAAACTTAAGTAGGCTTGATCCAGAGGCTTCTGACCATGTTGGAATTGATTCCGAGTCGGAGATTGATAGTGAGGATGAGTTTTTGTACCCTAGAGGATGTGTTCGTGATGGCGAAGAAGAAGAAGATGATTCTGCTACTGTTTTTCCAGAGTTCAGATTAAGAAACTGAATCTACAACATGATTGCACACCACAACAAGACTTGAGATTCGCCAATCCAAAATTCTTGGCCAATAAGTACCTTGGACGCTTTCGATCGGGTCGATCCTGCATGGTCGCTTGTCAATATTATGCACACGGTTAGAACAGATATAAAACTCAGCATCAACCGTGCGAATGAAAGCATATATGGAGAAGTAATTAAGCAGGTTGCAGCAGTAGAGTTGTTACATGGCGACCGAGGACAAAAAACAGTTCAGCAGAATTTTCGATTATAAGGCCCCTTTAATTTGGAGATCACTACAAATCCGGGTTCGACTATTGTGGTTGAGCTGGACTGTACAACTTTTGATAGGATATACGTGTGTTTGGCGGCATTGAAGCAAGGTTTCATGGAAGGCTGCAGAAAATTAGTTGGACTTGATGGATGCTTCTTGCGAGGTGTGCCAGGGTGGCAACTTTTAATTAACTGCTACGTACGGGAATCGACCCAAATGATTTTGCATATTCCCGGTTGCATGGGCTGTAGTACAAAAAGAATGCCAAGAGACCTGGGAGTGGTTCCTTGAATTGGTTGCAAAAGATTTGGAAGTAGACAACTCTAGCAATTGGACGTTCATGTCAGATCGACAAAAGGTTTGGAAGACACTGACTTCAGGAATGGCAATGGGGCAGGTGCGGGGCGGGTTTCTTGGTACCCAGACCCGCCCCATGGCAGGTCGGGTAATTGATCACGGGTCGCAGGTCGGGGCAGGTCGACCCAATGGGTATGCAATTTATATTAAAAACATTAGAAATATTCGTTATTTTTATTATAAGACTAAGAAAACAAACAATATTATGATAATTGTAGTTAAATTATTGGAGAAATTGAGGTTTTCACTAATTTACAACTTTATTATAACTAAAATATGATGCAATAAAAGGAAAATCCTAAGTTATTTGACTAAAATTACATGTAATTTAGACAATAACGGGTCGAGAATGGGGCGGGTCAGGGCAGGTCGGGTCGATAAGACTACCCATGCCCGCCCCGCCCCGCCTACGGGGCGGGTCGGACCCGCCCCAAAACAGGTCAAACAGGTCGGGTAAAACGGGTCAGGTCGAAATTGCCATCCCCAGACTTGATTGTTACACACTTTTTATTAGGGCTGGCGGACGGTTTTCCGGTTAGCGGATAACCGGTCGGTTTCAACCGAACCGGTCGATTTTCGGCTACCCGAAAAAACCGATCCCAATGGCCTCGGTCGGTTGGCGGAGGGGGAATTCATGGGGCCGGTTAGCCGACTAACCAGAGTCGGAAACCGGCGGTTAACCGGCTAACCGACCCCCCTTCCCTAGACCCAAAAACGACGCCGCCCACCCTTACCCTAACCCCAAATCGACGACCCCTTCCCCCTTCACCATCAGTGAGACGCCGCCCACCCTTACCCTAACCCCAAATCGACGACCCCTTCCCCCTTCACCATCGTCGCGCAGCCCAGCCCTTCCCCTTCCTCTTCCCCCTTCACCATCGTCGACGTTCCACCTCCACCATCGTCGACGTTCCACCTCGTCGCTCCCCCCAACTGACCAACTCCTCCTTCGACCCCTTCCCCCTTCTCGCGCAGCGGCGTAGGCGACGCAGAGAACCCCGACTCCCCTCCACCAGCCACAAGAGTGCAAACCCTCGTCGCCCCGCCGCCTCCCTCTCGATTCTCTCTCGATTCGTCGACCCTCCACCAGCAACATCCGGGCAACAACCCCGCCGCCTCCACCCTCTTCGATTCGCCGCCTCCACCATCGTCGGCGTTGACCCCCCACCAGCCAGGCACATGCAGCAACTCCGCCGCCTCCAACAGCCACTGCAGACTCTCGCCGCCGCCTGTTTCTTCAGGGCTGCTCGTTGGCCATCGCCCTCCCCTTTTTCGGCGAGCTCGTCGCCCTCCCAAGTCCCAACGTCTCCAAGAAGAAGAAGATTCCCGCTGCTGCGCTGCAATTGCCAACAACTCGGCACTCCAGCAGCAACGGCGAGTTCCACCGCTGTTCCCGTCGCCGTCAACGGAGAGGCCATCGTGCGACGGCGGCGGCGGAGATTTTGATTTTAGTCGAAGAGGTCTGGTGGAGTGGAGGAAGGAAGGAGAGAGGAGGGGATAAGGAAGGAGTGGTGGAGATTTATTTGTTATTTTTTTTTTTTTTGTGGAAAATGTACTTTTTTCGGTTGACCGGCTAACCGAGCCTAAAACCGGAATCGACCGGTCGGTTGGCCGGCTAACCGTGACCTCTCTTCGGTCGGTGATCGGCAGTTATAGAAGGTGGCTCGGTTTAACCGATAACCGGGTTTTCGGTTTTCGGTTAAACCGAAACCGACCGACTGCAACCCCTACTTTTTATGTTGTGGTTTGTTGTTATCTATACTTATTGTTATTTGATTCTTTTTATTCCATGTCTTTGTTGAATTATATATGGTTGAAATATCCAGGGGTTGATTAATGCAGTTGAAACAAGCTTCCCTAATGCCGAACACAGATTTTGTGTAAGGCATATATATGTATGTATGTGTTATAAACGCGCTGCTACGGATTGGGAAATCGCTGGAATCGACAAAGCAAGAATACGAAAGCGAGAATCGAAAACACGACACACGATTTACGTGGTTCACTAACACGATGTGTGTTAGCTACGTCCACGGGCGAGAGAGAGCCAATTTCACTATATCGAGGAGATTACAGATTACAGAGGAGAATGAGAAGTATTTATAGTACTTCTCCATGTGGGTCTAAACCTAATCCAATCTGACAAAGGAAACGGTTACAGACCAGGCCCAGAACCCGAAACCCATGTGGACCCCACTCGCTGACCGGGCAGTGAGACCCCCGATTACCAGTCGTAGCGGCTGATAGTCCGATTCAAGTCATATCAACAGTATGTTAACTTCAGTGGGAAATTTTCGAGATCCAAGCGTCTTAAGGAACTTCTCTGGGGGTGTGCGTGCGAGCTCAACCTATGAAGGGGAGTATAGGAGTTGGATGGAGTTGATTGAGAAGGATGGTGAGAACTATAAGGTTGGGGATCAAACGCCAGCCCAATGGTTGCTTGAGAGGCCTGCCAAACAATGGTGTAAGGCATTTTACAGAACTGAAGTCAAGTGTGAGATTGGTGTAAACAACATAAGCGAATGCTTTAATAGCTATATTTATGATGATGCGAGAGGTCTTCCAATTATCTCTATGCTTGAAGACATTCGATACAAGCTGATGAAACGCCAATGGAAGAAGAGATTAGCAATGGAGAAGTTTGTGGGTGACATTTGTCCAAAACCGTTGAAGAAGCTTAATAATAAGTATCGAGAGTGGGCTATTTGGTGCACACCAACCTGCAATGGAAATATGGAATATGAAGTCCAAGCTCCAAGGGGGAAGTTTGTGGTCGATTTGAGGAAAATGACTTGTGCATGTGGGAGGTGGCAGCTCACAGGCATACCTTGTGTGCATGCATGGAATCAGTTGTATTAACCTGAACAAGGAGCAACCTGAGGCTTATGTCCACTCTTGTTACAAAAATGAAACATACATGAAAGCTTACAAATACTCAATCACTCCTCAAAATGACCACACTCAATGGATTAGGACCGGGATGGATCATGTTAGAGAGGGAGAAAGACAACTAAAAGACGTTTAGAAGCATGGGAGGTGGAGAGCTGAAACAAGAGAGGAACCTCATGCAAAGCTGTAAGGAAGTTAGCCACCATCAAATGTACTGAATGCGGAGCCGAAGGACATAACAAAAGGTTCCACAACAAGAAGCCAACTGGAAAAAAAGCTACACAGGTTGGTTTTTTTTATGTCTTTTTCAATTTTTAAATGATGGTTTGATGGTTCCTTTTGTGATCATGTTTGAACTGTTTATGTTTCTTTTATGACGTATATATATAGAAGAAAGTAAACAAAACAGTTCAAACCAATCCAACTCCTCCCATGACACCAGCTTCCAATATGGTGAGTTTAGTGTCCGTTTTTTGGTTGAGTTTATGACAAAGAATTACACATTCTAACCCTACCTTGTGTGTAGGGTTCTCCAAGAGCAGCTCCACCTACTGGTCCATCTAGAGAAGGGATGATCTTTATGCCAACTCCATCTGTTAATGAACCCAACATTGCAAGTAGCAGGAGGAATGGAGCAACTGGGTAGTTAATTGACTACTTAGTAGAAGGGCAACCATCACATAGATGGTTAGTTTGTGTAAGATGAGAAGACATGGTTATTTTGTAGCATGGCAGCCATCATAGAAATGATTTTTTTTTTGTATGGGAAAGCATTTCGCATCACTGTGTGGTCCATTGAACTGAGCCATTCATATTCCTACAAACTTGAAATTTGGTGGTTGAAGACAAAACAACAGATCTTTATTGTGCTTTCATTCAACCCTTGATGTTATTAGGATATGCATAGGATTACTTGGTGCCGATTCACTCTACCAAACTTTTGATGAGATTATGTCAATTCTCGGGGACCATTTCTTTACTCTTAACCAAAGTTTAGTGACCAATTCGTTACTCTAAACCACAGTATAGTGACCATTTCGTTACGTTCCATCAGAGTTCAGTGACCTTGGGTTTATGAGTTGTGTCTTAAAATTTTCAGTTGGAACTTAGGTTAAACCGATTAGAAATGGTTGGATAATAATGGGTTAACCGTTGGATTGCAAATTCCAACGAATCATGTAGAGTGACGTGGCTACCTTGTTGGCATGCTGATTGGACATCATTAGCGGAAAAATGGACGGAGTTAGCGAGGATGACCTTCTCGTCACTAACCGATAAATCTGAGTGACTAATTTGTTACATATGGAAGTTCAGTGACGAGTTTGTTACAATTAGCATAGTTGGGTGACCGTTTAAGTAATTACCCCTAGAAACCCAACCCAACACAAAATATGTAATTATCCTACACCATAAAAATATTTTATAACTAATTAAAAATTCAAAGGAATAAACCGAGGTGAAATGTATTAAAATTCACAAATGTTGTTTGAATTTTAATAAAATTTGATTTACTTCAGCTTATGTCTAATTTTTTTCACGATATTTGTTGAAATAAGCTTAAAAGGTTACAAATGAACGCATCCATAATATGTTGTTCTATTAAAATTGTACACAAGAAAAATAATTATGTGAATCATAGCTATATTAAATTTATGTCTAAACTTTAAGCCGAAGAATGCATTAGATTAGGCGGACCTTAAGAGAAAAACATGGCAAAATATCTTAATTTTCTCATAAGTATGGCTATATACGACATAAATAGTTTTTTGGATACGAACTCATACCAATAATTGGAACACAGGTTGGGTCGGGTTCTACGGGTTGTATAATCCAAAATCCAAACCCAACCCAAAAGAGGCGGGTTGTACAAAAGAAAATCCTCACCCAACCCCAAACCTTCGTTTTAGCGATAAATAAGGGTGTGTTGGGTCGGGTTGGACGGGTAGGTTGGTTTGCGGGTGTGTTTTTTCACCCCTACTGCTTGGCACTTCATGAGATTATACCATGCGGTACGGAAGTGTACCATAGTGATATGAACATAACATATTGTAGGATGGTTGAAGTACATGATAGTAGGAATATACAAACTGTCATTTATCACTTTCATCATTGTGTACCACTAGTTACCACTCCTATACCATGGTGGTACGGATTGGTACGTTATAGTCCTTCCCAAAAATTTGTGGATCCAATAGATCAAGATTTCGTTCCATCTGTGCAAAAAAATTCAGAATTCAAGTTAAAAAAGAAGGTGGTACCGGGTGGTACGATTTTTTTTTTTTTTTTTGAAAATGGATCTCATTTTGTAGATCACAACGAATTCATTCCATCTGTGCAAAAAAGTTTGAAATTCAAGTTAGAGCGGAGAAGATAAGAGTCGATTAAAAAAACTAGAGAAAATAAAAAGTCATTAAATCCCACCACTTAGATCTGAATCTTCTAGACTCACTCAAATCAAATGGTCTATATTTAGTTAAGAAAGAGTGCATAACCAAGAGTTATTTACTCAATCCTGGACCCTAGCTGGCCTCACCCATTTTTTTTTATGGAAACCAAGCTCAAGTTAGAGTGGTTGGTGATCATGATCGGCCGTAAGTTTTTCAATTTTAAAGCACAAGTTTGACTACACTTATATGTAAAAAGTGTGGTTCTACACAAAAGCATTTTAATAACCTGAATACGTAAAAATATAAGGGTAAATATAATATATTAGCCAGAACTATTAAAGAGTGCAAAAATAATAGCCACAACCTGTGACGGATCCAGAAATTTTGTCAAGGGTATTCACAAAAATAAATATTTAATTAAAAATTAAATTAAAAAAGTTTAATTCATAAAGTACACTGATTCATCATTTCTCATAGCATATCATGACGTGCTTTCATGTTCTAAAAGGAAAAGAAGAATTAAATAAACCACATTGTGAGTTTTCATTCCTCGAGGAGAAGAAGAATTAAGTACACCGTAATAGACTTGAACTCGACAAACTTAATTAGGAATTAATTTGGGTTTTTTATATATTTATTTATGTTCACAAAACAACAAATGGTTGTTGGCATTACAGAAATCCTAGTTAGTTGTAAGGGTTGTCAAAATGTGAAGGGTTCAAATTCTACTAATAAGCATATATATTTTACCGTATTGATTTGCTACAATTTTTTAATCAAGGGTTGATAAATGACTACCCTAGTGCAAGAGTAGTTCCACCCCTGGTTACAATTATCGAAATACAAATTATTAGTCATAATTATTAATGCGGGTCAAGATATGGCTAACAGCCAGTTAATACTAACGGTTTGTTGGACGGATTTACAAGTAAGCCGACACAACGCTAGCTCGATTATAATGAGTTTTCTAATTTTCTTTGTGATTTTAAAAGCTAAAAAAATGGAATAGAGAACCCTAGCTACCAATTGACTCTCCCAGCTAGGGATGACAACAAAACCCGAACCCACGGGTACCCTACCCGACCCAACCCGCGTTGACGGGTTTCGAGCCGGGTTTGGGTTTAAACCAGTACACTATTCATCGGGTTGGGTTTGAGCTTAGGGGTACCCGACCCATGGATACCCGCCCACACTTATTTCGTCGCCATACTATCCCCAAACCCTACCCTAATTCTAATTTCCCTCAATCTAACTCTCACTACACTTATTTCGTGTGCTTTTATTTAGTGTAATTGTGATTTGTTTGAATTTTCTAGAGTGGTGTTTTATGTATGGATAATTTATGTGGGAAAATCGATGTTTGAATTTTATTTTGATAGAAACTTGTTATTGTAAATTTTTCACCACAAAACCCCATGGGTACCCATGAACCCGCGGTTACCCAGCGGGTTGGATTGGATTTGAGTTTACCAAACTCAATGGATTTTACCCCGGGTTTTTTGAGGGATAAACCCATGATTTAGCAAAACCCGAGCCAACCCGACTCATTGCCATCCCTACTTCTAACCCAGAGAAATTCCTTCGCCGCTGATCTCCTGAAATCATCTCCTCGACCAATTGATTCGTCCAACCTCTCATCACATTGTCGTCCCATCATCGCTGTCAAAGCCAATGGAGTGCCAGCACAAGGGCTGAAGTCGAGGGTTTCGGATGGGTCTTGCGAAGAGGAGGATTCGGCGAACAACATCCACGATGCTCCCAGCAGCCGCTCCTTCCGTTGGTTGCGGTAATTTGGGAGGGTCCGACCTTGCGTCTAGTCGTGGGGAAAAAAGTGGTACAGAGGCTGAGGTGAGGGAGGAGTTATCGACGATGGAACCCATGTGTTGAGGATATTAATTACTTAGTCAAAAAATAATTAATTCTTTGTCCTCCAAGTCCCTTGTTTCCTTGTCCTGGTAAAAGAAGGAAACTTGGTTGTCATTAGAGTTTTAACCCCTAGTATATCTATATATAAGACTTAGCTACGAACCTGTCGTAAGCAAGCCGTCACAATGTACTCCTTAAAGAATAAAACGTCAGCTGTGAGTAGGGCTGGAAGTTTGGTACCGGTATTTGGGATATACCGAATACCATACCGAATTTGTCTATATTTGGTATTACCGAATACACGTATTATTCATGGGATTGGGATTGGGATTGAATTTC
Organism: Linum tenue; assembly: GCA_946122785.1. NCBI lineage: Eukaryota > Viridiplantae > Streptophyta > Magnoliopsida > Malpighiales > Linaceae > Linum > Linum tenue. The sequence continues at coordinate 15,430,605 of CAMGYJ010000002.1, read as the reverse complement.
AATTGTTATTCGGTATTAGGGATTACGGGATTGGGATCGGTATATACCGAAATACCGATCAATACCGAAATATAAGCTAGTGTGTATTTTATCCTCTCAACAAGACTCTCTCATTCACTACTACGCGACTCTCAACCACCAAAAGTGTCATTTAATTATACATAGATCATTACATCACTATTTCACACTAGTATTAGTCATCTCTCAACCTCAAATTCGTCAAATTAAAGATTACCAATTACAAGAACTTGAGATGTTAGCTCTAGGCAACTCAAGATTATTTGCTTAGTCTATTTGCCCTAAATTAAACAATAAAATCTAATTTATATATTTAATTATTAATTGCAAAGGTAATTAATCATGTATTCGATAATACCGATTGGGATACCGAGGTACCGATTTCCACCCCTAGCTGTGAGCTCTTTCGAGCTTACCGTGGATTAGTCATGTTCACGTCAAACAGAGATACCAAGTAAAATTCTTGTATTTCGTGTTATTTTCAATTCCACGTTATCAAATTCTTCGTCATGGAGTGGCGGATCTGGACGAAGTTCTCCAACGACTGTTGGATCTAGCGTGGGGAAGGAAATTTGAAGAGTTCTTCTTTTCGCTGGGACCCTCGACCTTCTTGGTCTTCTTCTTCTATTCTATGTGAATTGTGGTCAAGCGGAGATGCTCGACAGAACTACTGGTGAAAAGGGGGAATTTTTGGGAAAGGCGAAAATTATTGGGGAAAGGGAGATTATTGGGGAAGGAAGGATCGTTTGCAGAAGATGAGATAATTGGGGAAGGGGGAATTCTTTATTTTAAATAAGTAATTAATAAATAAGTTGTCTAGATTGATCGGGGTGATGTGGCATTTTTTTGTTAACCGTCATGTCAGAATATCTTTTCTACGTCAGTGTAACATTTGTCAACTCACGATCATTTAACAGAAGTGTTAACGGAGACTTAACGATTGACTACTATTTTGTATTTCGATAATTGTGGCTATTATTTTGTACTCATAAATAGTTCTGGCTAATATATTATATTTACCTAAAATATAAACTTGTAAAATTTATAGCACGATTTTGATTACTAACCTTTTTTATAACCCACCACGTCCTACATACTACCTAATCTATACGTGACAAATTTTAAAACTTCAACAACTTCCGACCAAAAAGAGAGAGAAAAAGGGTTAATACCTTAGTTTGACCAAACTATAAACAAACTTTCTATTTTGGCCCGTGGTATCGGAAATTGCTATTCTGGCCTGAACTATGTAGCATACTTCCTTATTTGACCCGTAGGCGGGTTTGCCAGTCAAATTTCAACGGTCAACTGAGTTGACCATTAGTCAAAGTCTACCTCACTTGCCACGTCAGCTACAGAGAATAATTTTTTTTTTTTTGAATTTACGTATCTGCACAATAAATAAAAGCCAAATGAGAAAATTTGAAGCTCCATTTCAAATTTCCTGCATCCAGAGTGAAAGTAGGAAGGACATTTTGGTCTTTACAATTACTTTTTTTTATTCATTAAAAAGACACTTACTAGGATTCGAACCATGACCACTTTAAAGAAAAGCAAAAATTATAACCAATCACACTAAGTACATTTGTTGTATTTTTTTAAATTAAAAACATATAATCGCAGAGAGAAAAAAACCTTCACCCATTTCAAATTCCCTGCTCCAGGAGTGTTTGTAGGAAGGGTAGAATAGGGAGTGCCAATTTTTTTCTTTATCCTCTGTGGAACGGCCCAACTTACCGTACACATGCGGATTTAAACGGGTCCAGGAGTGTCACTTTTTTCTTTAAGTTCTTTTATTTCTCCGTGGTGGTAAAATATATATGAAAAGGCAAAAACAATACTATTTTTTTTATGTAATAAGGTAGATGTAGTGGTTGTTCTTGAAACTAGAATAAAGGCAGAAAAAGCAAAAGAGGCTGTGGAAGAAGTATTTGCTGGATGGGAGCGATGTATTGACTGTGTTGACTCAAATTTGGGTATAGTTTGGTTATTCTGGGCTCCAGAGATAAGGGTTCAGGTTCTAAAACCGGGCAGGAATTATGTTCATTGCTTGGTGGAGGATATCAATAAGGGCAGTTTCTTTCTAACTGCTGTCTACGCTTCAAATGATGAAGCTGAACGTCTAGCAACATACAAGGAGATATCTAAACTCAAGGTTATTGGTTATCCCTGGATTATAGGAGGGGATTTTAACACAGTGCGTGCTCCGGAGGAGACATCGAATCAAAGGAGTGTTACAACAAGTATGAATGATTTCAATAATTGGATTGGGGATATGGAGGTGATGGACTATAGGTCGACTGGCCTTCAGTTTACATGGACCAACAGACAGGTTAACAATCCTATTGCTAGAAAACTGGATAGGGCTTTGGTTAATTTGGATTGGATTGAGATGTTTAAAAATTGTGTTATTGAAGTGATTCCAGCTAACTTCTCGGATCATTGTGGGGTACAGGTAAGTACAACTGCCCCTATCAAATCATTACCTAAACCATTCAAGTACTTTGAGTTTTGGGCTAATCATCTGCGATTTTTGGATATTGTTGAGACTGCTTGGAAGGTTGAGATTACAGGGAATCCATTGCAGATTATTCAAGGAAAATTGCGTGCAGTTAAGCAGGCTTTAAAAAGTTCAACAAAGAGGTGTATGGGAATCTTCAGGATTAAGTAAGGGAGGCAGCAGATGCATTACAGAGTGCTAATATGAAGGCTTTTTCCAATCCCACAGCAGAGCACTTTGAATCTGTTACTCAGGCTAAGGATAATTATGAGAAAATTTCTAAGGCCTATGAGTGCTTTTGTTGGCAGAAATCGAGAGTGTCCTGGTTATCAGTGGGGGACAAGTGTTCTAATTTCTTTTATCAGGCAGTAAAGATTCGTAATTCGAAGAGGGCAATTAGGAAACTGGTGAAGGATTCAGGGGAGGAACTTTACCAAACTGACCAGATTGTTGCAGAAGTGATAGGCTACTATAAGAGGCTATTGGGAGAAGAAAATTTGGAGATCAAGCCTAGTCAGGAAGAGGTAATGAAGTTGGTACAAAAGCAGATCCCCCAAGCTGCATGTGAAGACTTGATTCAAACAGTCACAACAGAGGAAATTAGGAGAATTGTATTTAGTATGGATTCCCAAAAGGCTCCAGGCCTTGATGGCTTCTCTGCGGGCTTTTTCAAGAGGACATGGGACATTATTGGTGATGATCTGATCAAGGGAATACAATTCTTCTTCACTTCAGGTACACTTCCTAGTGGTGTCAACTCCACTGCTGTCTCTTTATTGCCCAAAGTGTCTAATGCTGATACCCTTAAGAATTTTCGGCCTATTTCGTGCATAAATCTTCTTTACAAGATAATAGCTAAGATTCTAGCAAACAGAATCAGAGGGATAATGCCATTGATTATCAGTAATTCCCAATCTGCGTTTATTCAAGGGAGGAGTATCATGGATAATATAGTGCTTGCTCAAGAGTTAGTGTGTGGTTACAATAGGAAGTGTTTATCTTCTCACTGTGCTATAAAAATAGACATAATGAAAGCGTTCGATTCTGTAAACTGGAGGTATCTCTTCTTCATGATGACTGCTATGGGATTCCCTGGGAAGTTTATGGTGTGGATTAGGAGCTGTTTGCAAACTGCTCACTATAGCATTAATGTCAATGGTAGTCTTTGTGGATTTTTTCGAGCTAAGAAGGGTGTTCGTCAGGGTGACCCACTGTCACCATATCTGTTCACGATAGCCATGGAAGGGCTTTCTACGATGCTGAAGGAGGCTAGCCAGTCAGGGGCCCTGCCTTTTCACCCTCACTGTAAGAGGGTTCCTCTTAACCATTTGTGTTTCGCAGATGATCTGCTTATTTTCACCAAAGGATATGCTCAGGCTATTCTGCAGGTCAAAGCTGTTCTTCAGCATTTCTATCATATCTCTGGCCTTAACTGTATCCAGCCAAATGTGAAGTGTACTTTGGGGGAGAATCAGTGTTATATAAGAGTAATGCTCTTGCACTATCTGGATTTCAGGAAGGGAGCTTGCCTGTCAGGTATCTAGGGTTGCCTTTACTGGCTGGTAAGCTTTCGTCTAGTGAGATTGATATACTTGTGGAGAAACTAACCAAGCGCATCAGATCATGGCGTGCTAGGAGACTTACTTATGCAAGGCGGCTTCAATTACTGAATTCTGTACTTCTTGGCATAGTTCAGTATTGGATGCAGCTATTTATCTTACCAAAGCAAGCTCTCAAAAAGATTCAGAAAATCTGTTATCAGTTTTTATGGCATGGTATAGATGAAGGTAGAGCAAAGGTAGCCTGGGAGTATGTGGCTCTGCCCAAACGAGAAGGGGGGCTTGGAGTGAGGGATCTAGGTGCTTGGAACAAAGCGTGCTCAGCCCGGTTGCTCTGGCTTTTCTTAATGAATTCAGGGACATTATGGGTAGCATGGATGAATGCTTACAGGTGTAGACAGCAGGATCTTTGGTCTTTTCGCGTGCAATACAGTAGCTCATGGGCTTGGAGGAAACTCTTAAAGCTGAGAGATGTGATCTCCCCTTGGATGGTTAAGCAGAATGACACTATTTTCTGGGATTCAAAGGAGATGACAGAATATTCAGTGCGAAGAGTCTGGGAAACTTTGAGAAATAGAGCTCCTACTGTTTCATGGTATAACCTAGTGTGGGGAAAGTACTGTCCTCCTCGGTTCAGCTTAATTGTCTGGCTTATCATTCGAAATGCCATTGTCATAAGAGATAAGCTGCTGAAGTGGGGGAACCTCAGGGATGCTTCTTGTCCTCTCTGTGGTCAGGCAGTTGAGAGCAGGGATCATCTCTTTGTTCATTGTGTGTTTGCTCGTAGTCTTGCTGCTTCTCTAAACTGTCAACACCTACTCCATGGTGATTGGGAAGCCATGATGGCTTCAATGACCAGGGTTGGTGAATGGAACGCTCTGGTTTGGTGTATGCTGGTAATGTCGGTTTGGAAAGAGCGTTGTGGAGTAGTTCATGGCTCTCCTGGTCATTCCCCAGTACAGGTTGCAGACTTGGTAAAAATGGACTTGCTATTTCTATCTAGTGGGAACAGAGAGATTAGAGATTCATTGGTCAGGCTGGGTTACCTATAGTCTTTTTGTCTTAAGTAGGTGCTATAGTATACATACTTAGAGCACGAAGTAGTAGAGATAGTTTGTTTTTCACGCGGGATTGTAAATCTCGACTTGTTGTATCGGTTTTCTTGGAATAAAAGCAATTGATTCAACGAGAAAAAAAAATACTATTTTTATTGCTAAAAAGAAGAAAAAAAATTACAATAAACTAATGCATTGATTCTAATGGGCTAACCGCTAATCATAAAATAAAAGAGTTGAATGGGCCTGACCTTCACGGGATTTGCTCATCAAGTAAAACAAATGAACATCATGGGTTTGTCATTCTAAAACAAGCTATTTTCTCTAGCATAATATATATTATGCTATTATTTTATATCTTAGTGGCTAAAATATAATTATTTGATATCATAATGATTAAATTATAGTGTATATTATAGGGAATCGTTTGGTATTTGTTAGTAAAAAACTAAAAAGAAAGATCTATTTGGTTATTTTTAACATTAAAACGATTCTAAACATTTTTCAGTTTTCTTTTGAAATTCTATAGTTTTATTCCCGAATCAGTGATGTGCAAATTGCGAATTGCAGTCATCTCTTTTCTTTCATTATTTTTTTATTTTCAAATAGAAAGTTTAAAAGTAAAAAATAATTAGAGTTTGGCATGGGTCGGTCAAACAAGCTGAATTTCAAGTTTTGGCCCATTTTGATCAAGCTTAATTTATAATCACATGGTTCCCTTATGCCCGATAAAAATTTCAATCCAAACCAGTTTGGCAGGTGAGTCCGTGTTTATTACCATTTTCTAGGGATACAGGAACAGTGGTTCCTATCCCAAATCGTGTTTTTCATTCTTGATTTCTTTAGATTTTATCATGGCTTGGCAAAAAACCAGAAAGCACAATGATAACAATATGAAAGTTTTATAAAGCAAATTAATCGGGCCGAGTAAAAGCTAGCAACGATTGTGAGATGCTCATTTGACGAAAACCGGCGGGATAGGCGATTTTTTATTCGATTTTCTGGAATTCGGTTTCTATAAAACTTACTCCACCTCATCATATTACCAGAAACAATATTGTTTCACAAGGTAACATGTACTTGATTTTGGTTCATAAGGCTGATTTTTGATTCGTTGCATCATTCATGTCTCTTTCCTACTAAAATTTACTATTTTTATAACGTGTTTCCCACAAAAAAACTATACAACAATATGCTATACACCCCATTACAATATCAAATTTAATACCTCACCTTCCTCCGGCCAAATGGCCGGGGCCCACGCTAGTTTTGTTTACATTCTAATAATAAAAATAATAAACAAAAAAATTAATTAAAAGAGCTCCCCATTTTTCGATTTCGATTTCTTCTACTCCGAAATCGCCTGCTTCAAACCCCTGCTGCTCCTGCGCCGACTCCCATGCTACCGTCGCCTCGGGGACTGGATCGTTTCCCGCCGCCACCGCCATCGTCGACCAGAGAGCTTCCTCCAGCTGCGCCATCTCGTCACTCAACAATGACTGTAACCCAAGTGCATTCATGATGCTCTCCTGAGTCTGCCCTTCTCCGTCGTCGATTCCCGCCGGCTTCAAAAACCTGTCTTCTCGGAAAAGGTCGAAGAACTCGTACGACCCCCCTGCTGCAGTTGGAGGGAACATAGTCCCATCCTGCTCGACGCTCATTATCATAACGCCGCTCTTCGGAGTGGATGAATACAACCATTTCCAGCTTCGCGAACTCCGAACCCGCGCATAGCCACGCCCCTCCGCCGAACGACATGAAGTAGGTTTTGCTGTTGTTCGTCGCCGCGGCGCTTGGCGATCCTCGGCCGTCGTTGTTGTTCTGTTTCACCACGATAAAAGAGCTCCCCACTTTTTCGTTTATTATTTATATTATTAGAAAGTAAACAAATACAGAAATTCAATTTTTTTTATTCCCTGATAGTTGACGTGACAAGTGAGGTGGACTTTGACTAACGGTCAAACCCGCCTCTGGGCTAAATAAAGAAGTCTACTACATAGTTCAGGCCAAAATAGCAATTTTCGATACCACGGACCAAAGCAGAAAATTTGTCTATAGTTCGGGCCAAACTAAGGTATTAACAAAAAAAAATCAACAACCAAAGGTAGGAGTGTATATGGGTCGGGTGGTTCGGGTTTGGTCATTTTAATCACCCGACACATATACTACGGTTTTGAAAATGTTAAATCTAACTCAATCCAAAAAACTAAAATCCTACGGTTTGTTTATAGTTGAGTTGGGTCGGGTTGGAGATACGTTTATTTAATATTCAACCAACACAGAAAAAGGAAACTATTATACACTACGAAATATTATGCAACTGATTAAGATTTTAAACAAATAAATCGATACAAAAAGTTTCAATATACATAAATATTGTTTCGATTTTATTGTAATGCAATTTAATTCAACATATGTCTAGTTTTCATAAATATTTGTTGAAGTAAGCTAAAATAGTTATAAGCTAACACATTCATAATATGTTGTTCTTCTAAAATTGTACACACAAGAAAAAAGATTACGTGAATCAAATTTCTATTAAATCTACGTATAAATATTAAGTTGAAGAATGTATTAGACTAGAGAAACCACAAGAGAAAATATGATAAGATAGCTTAATTTTCTCACAAATGTGTTTATTTATGACACAAATATGTGTTGTATACGAACACTTATGACAATAGTTCAACAGGGGTTGAGTCGGGTTCGACAGGTCATTACCCAAAATTCGGACCCAACCTAACAGAGGCGGGTTGTACAAAAGAAAACTCTCACCCAATCTTAAACTTTAATTTTGATGATAAATACGGGTGGCTTTGATCGGGTTGGACGAATGGATTGATTTGCGGGTTGTTTTGTTCACCCTAACCATAGGCAAGGCAAGGGACACTGTAAATACAATGATCTGTATTCTCCTGCGCCCGCCAGTAAGGGCAGGTGGAGTCGTGGCCGTGGTGTGGACCACAAGTTTTACTATGGACAGACTTTTACTACTAACCCAGAAAAAAATGTTACGGGACAAATTGGATTGGAGCCGAAAAACCCCGCCATTCAATTAAGGAAAAGTTTCTTTTGGCACGTTAGGTGGCTGGAACACCTAATGTAAACTATTAAATTTTTGTATATGAGAGATGATAAAGTGAGATGAGAAAGTGAGATGAGAAAATGAATGATGAGTTATTGACTCTAAAAGATAAATTGAAAAATTCACTTTTAGAAACACCCAATACAATATTAATTCAATAAATATCATCCCAAATTCAGAAATCCTCATTATAGGCACAAAATTAATAAAATGACTACCAGAAATATTTCAATAAAACTAGAAATTGGGGAAATAATGAACGAATATCAAGAAAAAATAATAAATATACTAGAAAACAATAATAAACAACTAAGATCAATACTAGAATATCAATGTAATAAAAAACAAATAGATATATATTCAGATTTAGAACTGGTTAATGATACAATTACTAAGATTATAGTAGATATAAAACAAAGAGAAATGGCAATAGAAAAATCAACTTCAAATTCTATGAAAATAGTATTACTGGAAGAGGATCTTAAGGAAATCATTATCAAACTTCAAGAAATAATAATTAAATTAGACAATAAAAGGTGCATTACAATTGGATATGGAAAAACATCTTAATGAACATAAATCAGGTAAATCAAGTTCATTAACTATCACAGCACCCTACAAACTTCTATGACTAATATTGAAGAACAAATCAATAAATTAAATGATTTACTAGCCCCAATTACTATCGAATCGGAACCAGAGACAAAAGAAAATATCGAAAATGATAAAATAGTCAATGACTATATGAGCGACGAAAACCCCTATTAAAATTACACAAATACAAATTATACAAAACTGAAACTGAGGATCAACCTGAAACATCACGAAAACGTGATTTCAATAATTATAAAGATGGTCAACTATTTTTTTATGAATACTTATATAAAAATTCGTATACATCACGAAAACATGATTTCAATAATTATAAAGATGGTCAACTATTTTTTTATGAATACTTATATAAAAATTCGTATGCATCTCGCAAAGGGAGGGGGGGGGGGACGGTTGGATCCGGTCCTTAAGTCTCATTGTTTAAGGAGGTTCTTAAACCATTATTATTGGGTAATACTAGATTAGGTAGTTAATAGGGGTTAGTACGTAGTTAATAGTTAGTTGGAATATGTAAGATCTTATGAAAATATAATTAATATTACTCATTAATGATTCTCTTTATCTCTCCCCCTTGATCTTTTCCATAACCCTCTCTCTCCACTACAATTAATAGGGAATTCGAAATTAATTTAATTAAATATTATTATTTAATATTTAATAAATTCGAACTTCATATTTTTATTTTTTAAAATGAAAATTGAAAATTAAAAATATATGCTCTCTCCCACTTCGTGGCAACTTGTAATACAGTATTAACATTTTGCATAACATTATTAACATTTATGAAATGAATCGTTATTATTATACCTCATCATTATTAACGACTTCAATATACTTATTAATTCCTTACAATTACATTACTAACAATTTTGGATCAATTGTTACTGTTTTATAGTTTCGTCATCAACGCCTATGAATTAATCATTAAAGTTATGTAACATGGTCATTAACAGTTTGAATAACAATATAATTGATTTACAACATCTTTAGTACTAATGATTCACATTTTCACATCATGTTTATTACTATCTAGTCATGGTCTCTTCCAATGATTTCTAATGACATTATTAACGTTATTTGATCAATTAATACTGCTTTACATTATCATTCTCAATGATCATAAAGCACAATACTGATTTTAAACATCTTGGGTACTTGTCCAAAAAAATATTGGGTTATAGGTATAATATGCCCCTCTATTTTGCATTTTTCACAAACATGCCCTTCTACTATAAATCACTTCAAATCTACCCTTGTACTATTAAACACAACCCAAACATGCCCTTTCGTTTGTTTCTCCATCCTATTACCGTTATAATAGGTCCAACCAGATTCTGGTCAATACGATATCATGAACTGAGCGGGTAAAAGAGAACCACACAGCCCTTTCCCTCCAGCCCTAACATCATCGTTCTAATAATTGAAAATTAGTACTGGTTTGATCCTTCTTTCTAATTTTTGCAAATCGGGATCATATACGTTGGCTTATTACCAGCTTCAAATTGCTACTTACATGTATAATTAAAAATTAGAGATTTCACTTTTTTTTTGTAGGGATTTTGTTGTTGGCGAAATTGAGTTCTTTCTTTATATATCTTGTTATCGAGAGGGTATAGGATTTAATGGCAAAATTAGAGTTTAGGAATAGAGGAATCAAAGATCAAAGACAGTAGAGATCTTGGGCCAGATGGATTGCTGAAACAGAGTGGCGGCGAACCAGAGGTTTCACAGTGGAAGAGTCTCGGGTGCAGTCGCCAATGAATCTAGGCCAAAGCATATGGCGGCGCAATAGATCCAGGAGGGCAACGAAAGAGTGGACCTGATCGGGGAGGGTCCCCAGAGATTGACGACGGCGATGCGCTGGTGGCGGCGTTAGTGGAAAACAAATGGTTGGATTCGGTAGAGGGTTGTTGTCGCCGGAGGGGAGGAAATCGTTGACGGGGTTGGAGGTAGAAGCCACCATCGGTTTGAAGACGACATGGTGGAGGTGGTGCCTGACAATCAAATGTAAGAGAATTGAGGTGGCGGAGACGATGGAAGAGGCATTAGGGTATCGGGTTTGCTGGAGGGAATGAATGAATCGACGAGATGTGAATGAAGATTTAACCCTCTCTCATTGATATATCGGGTTGACCATAATTCGGTTAGACTGAACTCACGGTTTTGGACGGAGAAACAAACGGAAGGGCATGTTTGGGATGTGTTTAATAGTAGAAGGGTAGATTTGAAGTGATTTATAGTAGAAGGGCATGTTTGAGAAAAATGCAAAATAAAGGGGGCATATTATACCTAGAACCCAAAAATATTAGTTCAAGCAAACCAACATTCACGTCTCAACACCAAACTTCTAATAACAATACAATAAATCATTGATCACGAAAAGTATTTCGTTGAAAAAAAATACAAAACATCAATGTAAAAATGTCCGACTTCAATATTATAAATGACATCAAACTTTTAATAAAGATATTAAAAAACATTAATATCGAATGATCAAGTCACTGATAAGGAAATAGATTTTTGTAATAAAAATATTAATAATATTCAGATGCAATGTTTAATGTCAAATAGCACTAAAAATGCATTAATAAGTAACATGTGTTTAATGGATAATGCATCCAAAAACTTTGATAATGATAGCAACTAATGATTGTTAAGTACCTTATTAGATATTATTAATATCTTATTTTTCAAACATTGATAATGCTTATACACACCTATTAATAATGACACCAACTACGTTACTAACTTAGACTGAAAGATTAATAACCATAGTTATATCATTAAACGTAAATTCACTTTTGCTAATGACATTTGACAATAGGAAGGCTTTAAGATTCTCCTTAAGAAATGAGGTTTAAGGCCTTGAACTCAAGTCGGTGGGGAATGAGGTAAAATACCTCAATCTTACATACCAAAATATTCCACCACTAGTTTTAACAGTTATGATATTTTAGATCTTGACTGTTGCATCAATCCATTAAAAGAATTAGAAGACTAGAAAAATCGAGCAGGATTATTAATACAAACTAATGAAGATCTAAAGAAATGGCAACCTAGCGAAATGTTTAATTTCTTAATATATAAACAACTGGAGCAGTTTATCATTATCTCAACAACATGGATATTCCAGCTAAGACACTATTATATGGAACAACTGATGCTACAAATACCTTTGAAATTTTTTAAAATTCAATAACTTATGAATTCTTTAATGAATCTGGTATTTCTCGAGGATACCAGATACATTAGGAGGACGAATATTAGTTTTACAAGAATAACATAAAAGAGCTTGTAATGAGGAAAAATTAAAGAAATAAGCTAACATTAAACTCTGTTATGAATAAATAATGGATAGAGTTGGAAAATATGGGTGTAGTAACGATCATAAGATTATTAAAACTCGTAAAAAATATAAAAATTATAAAAAATGAAGAAAAACACCTTATAAAGAATATAGAAAAAATAGGTTTAGAAAACCAAATAAATATTTCAGAAATCGAAAACAGTTTAAACAATAAACAAAACAACAAGAATACTGTCCTAAAGGAAAGACAAATTGTAGATGTTGGTTATGTGATGAAGAAGGACATTACGCAAATAAATGTCCTAAAAAAATTCTAATACTAGAAATCAAGAAGTCCTTAGATTGGCAGACGACTGTGGTTTTGAACCAATCGAAGAAACAGATTTTGAACTTTCTGATGTAGAAATTATTGAATATATTTCAGACTCAGAGACTTCTTCAAATGAGTCAGAAGAAGGTACTAACTAAAGGAAATCCTAATGCAACATTTATTAAAATTAAAATAGAAAAGAAAAACTTTTTAGCATACATTAATACAGGAGCAACTCTATGTTTTGCCAAAAAATCAACCATAAAAAAATGGGATAAACTTGAAAAACCTCTAAAAATTGTAGTAGTAGAATCTATTCATGAAATATATTATGTAAAACAATATGTACCGATAATCATTGAAAAACATTTCTTTACAGCCTAAACAATCTATCAACATGACTCCGAATTAGATATAATAATAGGAAATAACTTTCTAAAATTATATCAACCGTTCATCCAAAGGATTAAAACAATTAGCCTCATATGTCCTAAAACAATAAACCAAGAATCTAAGATAATCACAACTAGAATAATCACTAAAAACGAAGTATTAAAAATTGTACTTCAAAACCTCAAAAATAGACTAGAATATGTATAAATTACCTATGGCATTATAGAGGATACGTTAGACCAGGTGTGTAGTGAACATCCTTTAGATAAAGATAAAAATAACAATAAGAAAATTATTGAAATTAAACTAAAAGATCCTAAAACGGAAGTTAATATTCCAAATAAAATTCAATATACTCAACGATTTGTGGAAGAATTCCAAAAGGAATGTTCAGAATTAGTTGAAAAGGGTACGAGAAAGCAAAAGCCCTCATAGTGCACCAGCCTTCTATGTAGAAAATAATAACGAAATCAAAAGAGGAAAAAGAAGAATGATAATAAACTATAAAAAAAACTAAACGAACAAACAATAGAAGATAACTATAAATTACCCCGGAAAGACTATATACTAGAAAGATTAAAAGGTCAGACGTGATTTAGTAGTTTAGATGCTAAATCAGGATATTGACAACTTCGTCTACATGAGAATACCAAACCTTTTACAGCTTTTTCATGTCCGCCACAAAACATTACGAATGGAATGTTCTTCCATTTGGAATGAAACAAGTATCAGCTATTTACCAACGTTTTATGGACGGTTTTCAATCGTTCTGTTTAGCATACATTGATTACATCATCATTTTCACTAACCAATAAGAGGAAGATCATTGTGAAAATTTTTTGATAGTTTTACAAAGAATAAAGGAAAAGGTCTAATTATTTCTAAGAAAAAATCGAAACTTCTTCAAAGGGAAATTGAATATCTTGGTATGATGATTAATAATTTCGGCGAAATTGAGTTGTCACCAAACACCAAAAAAAAAAAAATGATAAATTCCCAACCCAACTTGAGAATAGAAAACAAATTCAACGTTTTCTTGGATGTTTAAATTATATTAGTGACCAAGGATTTTTAAAAGATTTAGCAAAAGAAAGAAAACATTTACAGGAAAAAAATTTCCTGGCAAAATCCCTTGGTCATGGAATGATCAAGATACAAAAATAGTTTTATCGATGAAGGAAAAATGTCACCATTTACCAAAATTATATAACCCTTGTGAAAACGATTTTCTAATAATTCAAACGGATGCCTCTAAGGATACTTGGGTTGGATGCATGTTAGCAATATAAAATGGCAAAGAATTATTACAAATGGACAATTTTGGTAATATCAAAATTGAAAATAATGAGGCTACTGCCTCTTGCCAAAAGCCTAAAGATTATCAGTCTACGGACAATATTATTGGACCTTCGGATTCTCAATTATTAGTTCCTTTCAACAGTGATAAATATATTAAGAAATTATGTAAATATATTTCTGGCACATTTACCGCCACTGAACAGAACTATCAGATCCATGAATTAGAGACACTAGCTTGTCTCCGAACATTGAAAAAGTGGAATCTTGAATTATTATCCACGAGGTTTGAACTTCTAACCGATTCTAAATATGTAACAGGTTTTTGAAGGTACAAGCTACAAGCAGATTTCAACAAAGGGAGATTAATCAGGTGGTAGCAACAACTCCATTATTACAATCCTTATCTGAAGTATATCAAGTCCAGCAACAATCCATTCACCGACACACTAACTCGAGAATGGAAGGATTAATAAAGACCCTCATTAATCAGCTAAAGCAAAAATAGGAAAACAGTACAACATTGGAACACCAACTTCTCCTTTGCAGGGAGAGGAAGAAGAATAATTCAATCAATCAATGTTATTCAGCAACAGTTAAAGGTCAACTACATCGACGTCAATATTCTATCAATTAGCTCTGCTAATGGACAGTCATCAACACCCACCACAGAACTTGCCGAAAAAGAAAAGTCGGCATCAACACAATCATCTACTACTACCATCAATAATACACAAAAGACGACACAATGAGCAGAAATCTTTGAACAAGAAGAAAATGAAGGAAGAGATTCCCACTATGAAGACGACGACAGAAAAGGCAGCAAGTGGTATGTCATATTCAATGGACCATATCGAGGAGTATATCACAACTGGGCCATCGCTAGTCAGCACATAAATGACAAACCAGTCCAACATCAATCATTTAAAAATAAAAGAAGCAGCCGAAGAAGCATTTAGACAGTCATACAAGGTGATGGCATTGAAAGAACCAATCAAGAATCAAGAGCAACAATCGCAGAAACTTATCATGAAGATACCTAGTATCAAAAGCATCCCAGCCACCAAAGAAAAAGAATAACAATTAAAACCAGTCTTTCAGAAGTTCGTATCCAACTGGGATATGATAATCAACTACGAAGAAAAACACACAATCATGGGTTTTTACCCTGTCAGTCGAGGAGGACCCAAAGCAGTAATCACAGAAGAAGCATCACCAGAACTCTCTTTTGAGTTCTATTAGTATGGATTAATTGACACAATCTACACTACAACCATGAAAGTATTTGAATACTTCCCACAAAGAATGAGGAACGTAATCAGAAGATACCTTGAGCTATTCGCTAAAGAACGAGAAATATTTCTCAAGTATACAAGCAGCTACCCCATATTCGATCCAGACAAGCTATTTGTCGGATCAAAGGCAGTTATCCTTATGGGAGTATCAAATCATGATTATCCTACCAGAGATGACCTACGAGATTATGAGAAGAACCCAGAGTACCAAGTAAAGGGTCTTCTAGCAGTATGCAGAGCATTAACCAAGATTGAACCAGAAAATCATATCAAAGTCAATTACAGCAACCCCGATGCCATCATCACCAGCAAAACTAGAGGAAACATGACCAAAGAAGAATGGACAATCATAACAGATAAAAATAAAGAATTCACTGAAATTAATGGAAATATGTCAGCCCTCCCTATCCAAATCAAGAAACAGCTTTGCAATGCACTTACTATCTATAAGGACCACTTCTGTGAGTGGTGTGCATCAACTGACGAAGACATCAATGGACCAGCAGACCAAGACTGAGAGAAGCATGTGAAGAAAGAGGAATCAAACAAATATGGGATAAAACAACAAGAAAAGGTTGACTGACTCCTTTTTAAAAAAGTCGTGCATTATTGTATTTTATAAGTTTTTCTTATCGTTTTCACGTGCTTTCTTTTGACATGTTAGCTTTACGTCCCTATCTCACAGACGTAAGCAATGACGTCTTTGTATTTCCTCCCAGCTCTATATAAGAGCAAGAGTTTGCAATGAAATAAGGCAGATAGAGTTTGGCCATAAAAATTGCATGTTTACTCTCTCTCTCTCTCTCTCCCTCTAGCTTGCTACTTGTAAGGCTTGGATCCACTGATCCTGGAGGCCACAACCACCATCAATATAATCAAACGTACGGAGAGCAGCTACAATCATCAAGCGATCATAAAAAAAACTCAGGATTTCCTCAGAAAAACAAGTCAAGTATGTCTAATAATCCTACCTCAAGTTATTTTGACTATTTGAACAAAAACGATGATGAAAACTACTTCTTAGATGGTGTTATAGACATCAAGAAAATTAGAGAAAAAACTAATTTTACTATTTCGGAAACTCAAAACTTTATCACGAAGTCTTTTGTATCAAAACTCTTTGATAGATAAAACATTATTAAATACGGTAAAATGATAGGTGAAATAGCAGTCCCTATTGATCAAACTAAGGGCGATTTTCTTATCCAAGTAATAAATAAAGAACAAATTAAAAAAAATTTAGCTAAACTAAGATTAGAAGAACGAAATAAAATACCTTATATTCATATTAGTACAATCCAAATTATCTTAAAATCAACCATGAAAATAGGAATTGACGCACCATGGAATTAGAAATTCGTGATGATAGACTCATTAATGAAGAGGAAAGTATTATTGTCAAAGGAACGGGAAATTTAGGAGTAGGTATAATTAAATTTGATATTAACCTACAATAAGGATTGGACCTAGCAGATGGTAACCTGGACTCTTTTATTATTATAAAATATGAATTAAAAAAAAATTTATGAAAGAAAATAACAAACTATTTTCAGTAACTTATCAAATAAACTATGGCTAACCAATAGTCACCACGGTTTAACCTTAAAAATAAAGAAGTAATTGCTTTATTTAAACCATTAAAATAGACATCTCTTCAATTAATCCAATCTGCTCCTTTTGCTTCTGTTCCCCGCCTTCCAAGATGCAACTCACTACTCTACCTCGCCCACCAGCCATTCCTCTTCCAAACCCTATTTTCCGGCGCTTTTACAGTCCCCAATCACTGGGTTTCTTTCACAGGCCGCTCCCTGCTGCTTGTAGTTTGCTCACGAGTCACGCCCCGCCGTATTTACGTCGCCGCAACTTTCTCTTCCGGAAGTAGTAAGGACGACGTCGGGAATCTGTTTCGGAACAATTGCAGCATTGGGGAGAGCCAGGAGGAGAGCGTGAATGAAGGTGGTGAGCATGGCGGAAAATCGTTGGCGGAGGTGGCGGCGGGAACCGTAGAGGGGCTGGAGAACCAGAGCTTCTGGAATCAAATCAAGGAGATTGCCATGTTCACTGGGCCTGCTACTGGGCTTTGGTTGTGTGGACCCTTGATGAGTCTCATCGACACTGTTGTCATTGGTCAGGGAAGCTCCCTTGAGCTTGCAGCTTTACGTAATTACTGACTACTAGCTTCTTTGTTGTTTATGAATGAACGAAATGGTTGCCATTGATGGGCAATTGACTGAAAAAGTTTGTTCTTTATGTTGATCACAGGACCTGGGACGGTGTTCTGTGATTATATCTGTTACGTGTTCATGTTTCTCTCGGTTGCTACTTCCCTCGCCAGACAGGTTGGTTTTTTTTTTTGACAAGCAGGTTTGTTTGATGGCAGCTTTTTGATTGTGGAGCATCTATGGTTGGTTTCGATTAACTTCAATGCTGCTTCATAGGGTTGGTTGGACCAGCAAGTTTCTGAAGGAACGTTCTTGGATTACATTTGTTTACAATTCTCATCTCTCTGCCAATTGTTAATTTCTGTTATTTGACAAAATTCTGTAGGATAAATCAGAAGTGCAGCATCAAATATCAATACTTTTGTTCGTTGGATTGGTATGTGGAGTGTTTATGCTGTTCTTCACGAGGTTATGTGGTTCGTGGGCACCTACTGGTAATGGAGACTGGTAAAGCTTTGATCAGTCCTACATTAGTCATGACTTTTTTGTTCTGTCTTCGTGTAATTCACATTTTCAATTTCTGGGTGGAATTTATGTTGGCCAAATGAATGATGTGTTTTCCTTGTTTCCTTTCTGTCCATATTCTTCAGCTTTTGCAGGACAAAGGAACCTTGATTTAATACCCGCAGCAAATACTTACGTCCAGGACTCCAGGTACTGTACTCAAAGAATTTTTCATTTTTCATTGAGGAACATTTGAAGTTCAGAAAAGAAAGAGTGAAAATGTTATGGTGTAATAGTTTTCCGTGGCAAGGATTGGGCGACTTCTTGATGGTACTTGAGTATTATGGTCTAAACTGTGTCATTGTCAACACCCTTCATTGTATCCAAGCTTGTAACTCTGCTAAAGCATCATCTGAGCTTTAAATGTGCGCTACAATGGTAGAATTGGGTAGGAGTAGTTCAAGGGTCTAATTTGTAATGTGGATCTGAATTTTTAGTTAGTCTTAAGTAGGAAGAAAGAGCAATATTTTTTCATTTCTTTCTGGGACTAATGTCCAATTTCTATTTCTTTTCATATCCATAGTCGTAGGCATGAATAAGGTTTTCTGTAAATCGTGGACCTTAAATTTTTAAACCGGAAATTATAGACACTTGTGCTGCAGCTGATTTTTTTTCTTGCAGAATGAGGAACTTCGCCTCAACTTTCCAGACGATGTTCTACTTGCTCATTTTGATCATCAAAGGATTAATGTCTTCTGTTCTTTTCTCCCAGATTCTAGGCTTAGCATGGCCCGCAGTTCTTGTGGGATGGGTTGCTCAAAGTGCTAGGTAGACACTATGGTTTTAGTTACCGCTGCTTTTGTACTCTGTTCCAAGTCACTGCTGCTCTTATGCTTGCTCCTCTTGCAACCGATTCTGAATTGAAATATTTGGCGGTTGATTTTGTGTGCTTCATAATATGAAGCAGTGACATTGAACTTGCTGTTGCCTGCAGTAGAAAGTTTATGGCAATTCCTTTCCTAGCACTTCATCAATATCACTGTTTGATGAATTGTGATGGCAAATATTAAGTTGAATAGCGACAGTGGAAATTAATGTGTCACCACCTGTTTCACTAGGAAAAGAGAGAGAATGGATTGGTTGATTGGTCATGCTTCCATTGTTGTACTATGAAGGATTGATTGATAACTCGTGTTTTAATGGCCTCATCCTGTTTTGCTGTCTTGGAATGAAAGATTCACGGGGTCCTCTGAAAGCTTTAGCAGTTTCTACTCTTGTAAATGGTTTTGGTGATATAGTCCTCTGCAGATTTTTAGGCTATGGTATAGCTGGGCAGCATGGGCCACTATGGTGTCCCAAGTATGTGGATGAGTCCTGATAAATTTCTTTGTTCTTGATTTCTCCCTCTTGAATGTAATCTTATGGCATCTATTTGTAGGTCGTTGCAGCCTTTATGATGATTGACACTCTGAACAAGAAATGCTACAATGCATTAGCAATATCTGTTCCGATGTTTGATGGTCTTTTGCGCATACTTGGGCTTGCTGCTCCAGTGTTTATTACCATGACCTCAAAGGTTCATTTCTATTTTTCATCACTTAAATTTGTTTCATTTTATCTATATGAACCAAACATTGACTTTTCCTGATGTTTGTTGCATTTTATTCCTTCATTTATTTTGCCACATCAATGGGCACACATGGCAGCTAATCAGGTTGTTGGCTGCTCTTGTTGCAGTTTTAGTGTATTTTCTCTTGGTTGTTCTCTCTTTGTTATATTGACATCTGATGGTTCACCTTAGGTCATGAGTCAAGTATTTGGCATGTGTGGTGTGTGGGGCGAGCCTATCTCTCAAACTGCTCAATCTTTTTTGCCTGAGCTAATATATGGATCCAGTCGAAATTTGTCAAAGGTTGGTGATAATGTAGACTTATGTTTGTTTGTGGCATCCTTCCAGTTGTTCTATGTAAAAGTTTATCCTTTCTTGTAGGTTGCTTTCTACTTCGTTGTTCTAAAAGTTTTCTATACATAAAAACAGGCATGATCGCTGTTGAGATCCTTAGTCATCATTGGAGATGCACTTGGATTCACATCAGCGGTCATTGGTGCATCTGTTCCTTGGTTTTTCCCAAACCTCTTCACTCCTGATCAAAAAGTAGTACACCAAGTTAGATGATTGTTGTACTTCATGTGCTTTCTTGAATTATCCCTTCCCAATACCTAAGATTGGTCTTGCAACATTGTGCCATAATAAGACGAGAAAGTACATGAGAACCACCTTCAGTGATAATATTGTTATTGCTCTCTTCTTGTTCTTATTAATGATGGTATCATATAGTTATGTTAATTCCACACTATTATTAGGTTAATCCTTGTGGTTTATGATCATACCGAGTAGAACAAGAATGTATCGTTCTCTTTCTGTCTACCAATAATAACTTTTAATGAGAGTACCAAACCAGGTTCCTTGATGTTTGAGTTCTGTTGGCTCTTGCAGATGCACGGGGTGTTGCTACCATTCTTTATTGCGTTGGCTGTGACGCCTTGCAACCACAACCTAGAAGGGACATTGATGGTATCTTGTTTCATTGGGTGCTCTATTAGTAATGGTACATCATATACTTCTTGATCAATTTCCACTCTAACCTTTCGAGCATTCATCCATCAGTGACTAATATAAGCTAGTGAGTAGTGACTCTTACCAGGCTGCAAGCAGCAAAGGATTCGGCGATGGAAACGTAACCCACGATTCAAGGGTTTTGCTTGTAACTCACAAGCGAGAGAAAGACGTTGGTGTCTATAAACCTTTGATTTATTAATTTGATACGGAACTAATGCCAAACTTACATATTTATAGAAGAAATAAACCTAATACGTAAACCCTAACTAACCCGTAACCCTAGCCCATCCGGTCACCTACACGACTAAACTCCTAATAAGACTACTAACATAACTCGGCCATTATCACATGAATAATTGGCCCATATTCATGGCCCATGCAAAAGCAGGAAGTTGCCATTTTCTGTTTTCATAGTTGGAAATGAATAGAAAACAGAATGAATAGTAAATAAGTTTTCTCGTTTAGATTGCCAAATTTATGACATGAAAACAGAAAACAGGAAACGAAAATGGAAAACCAGCCAATTGATACCGCTAAACGCTCCCAACAAACTCAAATGCTACACGAATGACACACGAACCACGTTGGTGTTGTAATATCGATAGATTGATATTGTTCCGCAAATTCCAAATTTCTAAAGGGAGAAAGGGAATGCATCCCCAGCCAGCAGAGTAGCAGCCAGATTGTAATGGTTAGAGACATTAAGTTTGAATGGAGCTGCTTGCTTTGCTTCAAAGCAAGACCTTTTTGTGTTGTCTTGTACCAGTTTATGTTGTAGAATGGCTAAAGTTGAGATTTTTTCCCCACTCTGGATTCTAATGTCGGTTGTCATATTGGAAAAACCAGCAATTATTGCAAAGATATTTGAAAATCATAGCAGCATGAATCAGGTGGGCGGCAGTTGGTGCTGTCATTAACTAAGTAAGACAAAAGGATGGCAGTGGATTAGCGCTAATTATTGGGAATTAAACAACCAAAATTAATTAGATGACATGTAACTCGACAGAGATGGGCAGGCACCAGCTGCTAGCTAATTAATCACATTGATTGGTCAGCCACTGGGATCTACGTACGCACTTATTTATATATTATATATATATACTTTTCCATACTTATTAGGGCAATGTCTATTTTTTACCCAAACCTTTTCAAAATTCTTTTATTTTACCCAAACCTATCAAAATTCTATTTATTATCCAAACTTATTGTAACTGATCAAAGTCTGGGCATTCGTTCTGTTACCGTTACTTATTTCGTAACGGAACTCCACGTCAGCATCCACGTCAACATACACGTCTGAAATTAATAAAATAAAAAATCATAAAAAAATTTGAAATTACAAATAAAATAATAAAAAATATCAATTCTTTATTTTTGTTCCTTTACTCTCTCCGCCTCTCGACTCTCTTTTCCCCGATCCTCTTCCTCTCTCTGCCTTCCCTTTTTCTTCTTCTTCTTCCAGAAAAAGAAAAAGCTCGATCTGGAAAAAATGGATCAGGAGGGGCATCCCATTCGATTTATCTCCTCGCCTCCCTTCCTCTCCTCTCCGTCACCGTCAACGAACTGTAGAAGAAGAAAAATAAGAAAAAGCTTCCTTCAGCGTCGGTAATTCCGAGTCCAATCGGAGACGACTCACTCCATGGCCCCTCTCCTGTGGATGGGAAAGATCTGGAGGCGAATCACTCCTTGCCGCCTCTCCTGTCGGGATGGAGAAGAAGCCGGCCAAACCCGGAGAAGAAGTCGTCGCTTCTGTCACTTCCCGCCATGTCCATGCCCCGCCGGGAAGAAGCCTGGGTCTTCGCTGGGATTGGGATTTGAGAGAAAATCCGAGGGATTGCGAGAAGGAAGAGGAAGAAAGCCCAGGTCTTCGCTGGGATTGGGTCGCCGGAGAAGCTTCTATCTAGATCTCGTCGGAGAACCAGACGGCGGCGGCGGGGGTGGTGACGGCGACATCGGCGGGTATTGTGGATACGAGCGCCGCGGTTAATTATGACGATCTGAATAATAACCAGCAGAAGAATGTGTTGTCGCTGGATCTCAATTTGCCGGCGCCGGATGATCTCGACGCCCACCAGCATCACCGTGCAGAGCAGTCTCCGTCGAAGTTCCAGTTCGCGTCGAAGCAATCGACGAAGGCGATGATGTTCTCGGCTCCGGCGTTGGTTGGGTGCCACTACTGATCAGAAACAGAAGAGAGAAGCCAGAAGGAAGAAGAAGAGGAGATAAGCTCGCAACTCCACACTCAAGCTGCAAAGCAGTTCAAGGCTCCCGATCTGGGACGATGAGGAGGTGGATGAAACTGGAGTCGAGCCGAAGGTCATTGAGTTGGTGATGACACATAATAAAAAAATTAATTTATTGCCACATCAGCATTTTTTTGCCCGTGCAGTTTTAACTAACGGAACTATTAACGGAAACTTAACGTTTGGATAATAAATAGAATTTTGATAGGTTTGAGTAAAATAAAAGAATTTTGAAAAGGTTTGGGTAAAAAATAGACATTGCCCTACTTATTATAACAAATTATCAAAAGTACTAAACATTAAGCACCAACTTAATCAATTTTACTAATTGGGGTTAATTAACTTTACGTACGTGCATGGGACCCTCTTTGTCTTTGACCTAACCAGTTCTTCATCATACTGTGCCTTTTGCTCTGTCGTTTTCACCTCTTTCTCTCTAATTCTGTAGGTGGCGGGGAAGTGGGAACTGTCAAAAGAAATAAGCGCCTGTGCCCTGTGCGTCGTTGTCAGATCTTTTTCTTTTTTTGCTTCGGCAGCTTTCATTTTCTTCTAGAAGCTAGCTAGGTGGAGATATGAAGCTCCATGGGTGATGATGAGTATGATGATGATAAGAGCGTCGCGTTATATTTTAATTTTAATATATTAAAGGCACAAGTATGCCGGAAGTAATTACACTGTTCCTCACGAAAATTTCTTCCCAAATTACTGTTCATTAGTGATATAATTAGGTGTGGCCGAACCCACCACAAATTCCAGTCCTCTTTTCCTTCTTCTTGGACCAATTTTTTTATCACTCATTATTTCCCTCCCTTTCTTCTTTTTAACCTACCATTAAATAATTAAAAGCGTAAGCAACCTATTAATTATTTTCGCTGTTCCTTACGATGTTACGTTTTAGCATGTTTAATTTTAGTAACTCTAATTCCGGGTTACTGTTGACATGCTGCATGATGTACTTGAATCCGCTGTGATAGCGACCACGGTAGCAATTTTTAGGAACCCGAATTCTAATATGTTTGTCCATTATTATTACCATCCCATCATTAACTTTCAACGCTTTTCTAAAGCTTTTCATTACTAAGTTACAATGCTTTATATATATACATAATATAGTTTAGCATATTACATAAAGTTTATGGTACAATAGTTGTTTCTTATGCATATATAAACGTATTATTAGACCGCACACTATGAAATATATATGTAACAATGTTCTATAATAGTTTTTTTATCTCCTACATCCAATTTTACCATAAGTTAATGATTAGTTAACTTTGATATAACACTTAAATCATACGTTAATTTCTAAAATTTGATGTTATTATTAGACCACACACTATAAAATATTTATGTAACAATGTTCTATAATAGTTTCTTTAATCTTCTACATTCAATTTTATTATAAGCTCATGATTAGGTAACTTTCACATAACAGATTAATCATACGTTACTTTCTAAAATTTGATGTTATTATTACCCCACACACTATAAAATATCTATGTAACAACATTCTATAATAGTTTCTTTATCTCCTATATCCAATTTTACCATAAGCTCATAATTAGTTAATTTTGGCATAATAGTTAAATCATACGTTACTTTCTAAAATTTAATTTTATTATTAGACAATACATTATAAAATATCTATGTAATAACATTCTATAATAGTTTTTGTGTCTCCTACATCCAATCTTACCATAAGCTCATGATTAGTTAACTTTGACAAAACAGTTGGTTAACTTTGCAATAACAGTTTAATCATAACAGTTAGTTACTTTTTAAAATTATATTTTGTTATTAGACCACACATTATGAAAGATTTAAATCGTACATTTTTTTCTAAAATATGATTTTTATTATTAGACCACACTATAAAATATTTATGTAACAATGTTCTATAACAATTTTGTTATCTCCTACATCCAATTTTACCATAAGCTCATGATTAGTTAACTTTGTTTGTCCCTTATTATTACCGTCCCATCATTAACTTTCAAAGCTTTTTAAAAAGATTTTCATTATTAAGTTACAATGCTTTTTATATATACTAATATTAGTTTAGCATAGATAACCATTGTGCCTTACAATGCTTATTATGTATTTACATAATATTAGTTTAGCATATGTAAAAATTGTGGAACCATATTAATTATTATACATTAGGTAAATTTTATGGTACGATAGTTATTTCTTATGCATATATAAACGTATTATTAGACCGCACCCTATAAAATATATATGTAACAATTTTCTATAATTGTTTTTTTTATCTCCTACATCCAATTTTATCATAAGCTCATGATTAGTTAACTTTGACATAATACATAAATCATACTTTAGTTTCTAAAATTTGATATTATTATTAGACCGCACACTATAAAATATTTGTGTAACAACGTTCTATAATAGTTATTTATTTATTTTTTACATTCAATTTTATCATAAGCTCATGATTAGTTAACTTTGACATAACAGATTAATCATACGTTACTTTCTAAATTTTAATTTTATTATTATGCCGCACACTATAAAATATTTATGTACGTTCTATAAAAAATTTAATCTCCTGCATCCAATTTTATGATAGCTCATGATTAGTTAACTTTGGCATATTAGTTTCATCATACGTCACTTAGTAAAGTTTGATTTTATTATTTAAACCACACTATAAAATTTTTATGTAATAACGTTCTATAACAATTTTTTATCTCATACATCTAATATTACTATAAGCTCATGATTAGTTAACTTTCACATAATAGTTTAATCATATGTTACTTTCTAAAATGTGATGTTATTATTACACCACACACTATAAAATATCTATGTAATAGCATTATGTAATAATTTTTAATCTCCTACATCCAATTTTACCATAAACTCAAGATTAGTTAACTTTGACATAACAGTTAGTTAACTTTGCAATAACAATTTAATCATATTTTACCTTTTAAAATTTTATTTTGTCATTAGACCACACATTATGAAAGATTTTAATCATACTTTATTTTCTAAAATTGGATTTTTATTATTAGACCACACATTATGAAAGATTTTAATCATACTTTATTTTATAAAATTTGATTTTTATTATTAGACCATACACTATAATATATTTATGTAACAAGGTTCTATAATTTTTTTTTTATCTCCTATATCTAATTTTACCATAAGCTCATGATTATTAACTTTGACAAAACAGTTTTATCATACGTTATTTTCTAAAATTTGATTTTATTATTAGCTACACACTATAAAATATTTATGTAACAACATTCTATAATTGTTCTTTATCTCCTACATCCAATTTTACCATGAGCTCATGATTAGTTAACTTTGACATAACATTTTAATCATATGTTACTTTTTAAAATTTTATTTTGTGATTAGACCAAACATTATGAAAGATTTATGTAGAATTACAGATTCATCATGTTACTTACTATAACTTGATTTTATTATTAGACCACAGATTATGAAAGATTTATGTAACAATGTTCTATAATAGTTACATGAATCTTCCTTAATGGCTATGGCACTACGTAAAGCTTGTGAACAAATAATTATTTTGTATTTATCAATTTTAAGTCTTTCATAACGAATGACTCATGTTATTTATAATAATTTGAACACTACGTGCAATTTATGTATATATCTTATATGAATAATTTTGTTATTATTTGATTTCAACTAAATCGTTAATTTCTTACCGCGGCGGAGCGCGGCCAAAAAACTAGTTTTAACTTATTACGCGTACCTAATTACTACATTTGAAAAAAAAAAACATGGCACTATGTAGCTAATTAACTAGATATATATGTCACTGCTTTTGGGCTAATTAACTAGATATATATGTCACTGCTTTTGGGCTAATTGCTGCATAGTTGAGTAGTTAAGACACAAAGTTCTTTATAAATCTTACAGATTCGAATTTTAACCCAAAAAATTTATCTTTACTGTTACGATGTTAGGGGATAATATATTTTGTCCGTCTCAATGTTAGGCAAAGCTGCGAAACTGTGGACTCCAACTTCCGTTGAAGTGGTATTTGGCACATGCACTATCGCCCAGTTGGCGTTTTTTTTTTGCCTTGCTTCTTCTGCCATTTAACCCTTTTTTTTCTCTTGCCACCGTGATTTAATTAGAAAATAATAATTTCCGATGGCTTTCTAGTAATAGAGTATTATTATCGTATATTAGCAATTGATCTATCAATAAATAATTCTGGTCAAAAGTTGGAGCAATCGTAGGTTGGTGACAAAGAAATTAGAAAAGTAGTAAGTAAGATCTACTCTACCTACCACTCCACTCCAGTGTCCATGAAACCGTACCGTACCGGCGGTTCAACCACGAAATACCAGTATCGGAGGCTAAACCGGTAGACGGTATTTACCGGCATAACGGTTGAACTACGGTTAAACCACGATTTTACCATAAAATACCTTACCGCTTACTTTTCCGGTACAATCTCCAATACGGTTTCATAGACCATGCTCCACTCCCATCGATCCAGCGGCACAGAAATTAGAAAAGTAGTAAGTAGGCTCGTGAAATTTCACTTTGAACCTCGCCGGCTCGAACGTTGATTTTGGTTCAAATGATGTTGATTTTGGTTCCGGCTCACGGTCAATCGAAGTCATCCTTTAGTTTTGGCCTTGGTCAAATTTAGTTTTTCAAATTTTAATTGGTCATTATTTTATTAATTTAAAATTAAATTTTGATGGTAATTTATAAATATTAAGGATTTAAGGGTGCTTTAAGATATTTAAAATGTTCAGAGTGTGTAGTGAAAGAAAACTAATATGTGCAACATAGTATATAAGTTTTAACATTTTTGAGAACAAGACTTAGTAATTTCTAAGAAGATCTTTATCAACTCCCTAACATATCATACTAGCTAGGATGGTAAAATACAGAGTTATTTAGTGGTCTATAGTTTATACTCTGTGCACTATATGTGAATAACATCCCACATTTATTATTTTGTTTATTGCAAATCACACTTGGGTATTTTTTGCATCTTTCCACCCCACCAGGTTGTTTTAGTGTGGGCTTCCAAGTCACTATACACTTCATTGCTCTTATCATGTGATGGAGACTGTACACCTCATATAACACTCTTTTCCCAACAACTTAGAGTCTATGTCATGTCAAGTCATGCTCTTTCTCTTTATTTGTTTACTAACCTTCTCCCAATCTCCCTTCAATCCTAGTATGCCTCATGCTTTTCGAAAAGGAAAAAACCAATACTTCTTATCGATTGTAATGTTTGTCAATAAACTCGCCGTATAAGTGGAAGAATATATTCGATTCAAGTTGGCACCATAATATTGAACCTACAAATTGGTGTGAGCCTAAGTGGCGGAGCCACGTTAAGCCAAGGAAACCCTGTAATCCTCTTTAACTTTTGCAAGTTTAATTACAAGTAAAACTTGAACAAATTCTAAAAATAGACTAGTCGATAAAGGCACTATTCCTACCTCATCAATGACCGTGGTTCGAATTCTCGCAAATAGTCTGTGTGCACCATAACCGAATTAACATCTTTCATTCATATTTGCATTCTTTCAACCTCATGCATAAAAAAATTCATAGGGATTTCCTACGGTAACTTGAAGTAAGGTAACTTGAATTTTTTTACCTGCTATAGCAGGTTTCACAGGTCGTATTACGTAAAACACAATAGGCATTACGTAATGGTTACGTAACATATGATAATCTTACGTAACAGTTGTAAAATATCATTACGGAAGCCTTACGTAATAGAATGTGTCTTTACGTAATGAGTATTAACCTCGTGTTACGTAAAATGCAAAGTCATTACGGAAGTCTTACGTAACGCTACTGAATTAACTGTTACGTAAGAAATAAATGTCGTTTCGTAACCTTTACGTAATAGAAGGTCTCTTTACGTAATGAGTATTAACCCTGCGTTACGTAAAGTGCTAAGTTATTACGGAAGCCTTACGTAACGCTTCTAATTCAATAAGAATTAAAAAAGGAAAGGTTAAAATATGGAAAGACAACTAAATGTGAAAAAAGGAAAGAAAAAAATTAAAAAAGGTAAGTTGGGAATGTAGTGACCGGCAACTCATGTTGCCATTTATTTTTTTAGTTATTTTTTCATTTTTTATTTCTTTAATCAATGGTTTAAAATAAGTGTGGCCAATTTTAACGGTTTAGATCTATGCAAGTTACCTAACTTAAAATTATACCCAAGTTACTGTAGGAGATCCCAAAATTCATATTGTTGGAAACTGTTAAAACGTTAGCATCGAGGGAATAGTTAAGTGAAAGTGGAGGAGCTAAACTTGGTTACAAGTTGATAATGCTTATTACTGGCGGGACTCTCCAAATGACAGAAATTAGCGTAATAAGTTATAAGCAAGTTGCCCCAAAAAACTACTATAACCAGAGCTCTGACCACTTATCAGTTATCACTCAGCCACCTAACACAGCCACCGTACTACGCCACCCAGTCAGGGAAAAGGTAAAATCAACTCGCCACGGGTCCCGCCGCCTGCCTAAACGACGAAACTCGGTCACAATCCCCCAGGTGACCTCTGCAAATTGAGCAATATCATAAATACAGCCATTGAATTTAGCATCACTAGTTTACTCAAACCCGTAAAAACACACACTCTTCAATTTGGTCCTTTGTGTGTGTTCTCTTGAGACACACATAACAAGAGGAGCTTTCCTTGAGCTTCTGGAACTCGAGAGAAGGGAGGGGAAAAATGCAGATCAGAAGCATACCTCAACGATCTCCCCTGCTTTCCCTTCAAAACCCACGTTCAAATGTTGTCTCTCAGCAAAAAATGTGTCGGTTCAATGGCAGGGAATCAATCCTGGGTTCACTAGGATTCAAGGTTCAGGGAAATGGGTCTGGTTTTTCAGGTCAAAGTTTGAGGCTTTGGTCCACGGTGGAAGGTGGGAAGAAGAGATCTTCGTTGTTGCCTTATTGCATTGGCTCAAGCAACAAGCTTTTTGGAGACCATGAGCAGCCGGAAGGAAGTAGTGGTAGCAGTTATGTGCCCAAAGTTGCATCAGCAGCAGATTTTGGTGGGGAGGTGAGGGAAAGGGAAGATGATGGAGAAGAAGGGTTTGAGAGGCAGAGTTTGTGGAAGCAGCTGAAACAGATTGTGGAGTTTTCAGGGCCAGCCATGATCATTTGGTTGTCTGCTCCAGCTATGAGCCTTGTTGACACTGCTGTTGTTGGTCGTGCCAGTTCCATTGAGCTTGCTGCTTTAGGTAAACACCATTTCTTCTTCTTAAAAGATTTGATTCTTTCCTTGGTTTTGAATTGGTTGATTATACAATTTGATGATGGGTTTGATTTGGGGGGCACAGGACCTGCAACTGTGCTGTGTGACTATGTGAGACTTGTGTTTGTGTTCCTTTCGGTTGTCACCTCGAACATAATTGCTGTTTCACTTGCCGGACAGGTTAGATTTTAAGACTCTATCTCCGTCTCTTTTTACCTATTCAGTACCATAATCTTGACTTCTGTGATTGAGGGTTGGTGAACAATGAACGGTATTGTAACAATTCATGAGCTGCAAGAAGATCTAATACGATTCAGTTTTTGTTGTTGGTTGATGAAGTGAATTTGGTGGTGGCAGGACAAAGAAGAAGTTCAGCACCAGATATCTATCCTTCTGTGTGTTGGGTTGACTTGTGGGCTGCTGTTGCTTTCATTCATCAAATTCTATGGTGCATGGGCACTTACTGGTAATTATGCCAACTTGAATTCCTACTTCTTACTTGGATGGGATGGGATGGTTAAAGTTCTTAGTTCTTACTGGTAATTTCTTTGTTATTTTTGTTCTATCAGCTTTTGCAGGACCCAAGAATTCACATATTGTTGCTGTATCGAATGGGTACATTCAGATTCGAGCACTGGCATGGCCTGCTGTGCTTGTAGGGTTGGTAGCTCAAGGTGCAAGGTACTGAAAACCAATGAATACATTCTCTTCCCTGTGCTTTTTCCTCTGTCTCCAGTTTTATAAGCTAAGCTTCTGCAATTTTTCTTCTTCTTGTTTTGGTTAGTCTTGGGATGAAAGATTCCTTGAGACCCATGAAAGCTTTGGCAATTGGTGGTGTCCTAAATGCCATTGGTGATGTAGTTCTATGCAACATGTTAGGGTATGGGATTCGCGGTGCTGCTTTTGCTGCAATTATCTCACAAGTATGCTTAAGCAACTTTGTTTTGCTTGTTCTTCAAACCTCCCGCTTTTTCGGAGACTTTGAACTTGTTAATCAATTCTGACTGTCAATTGTTCTAGTTTGTTGCAGCTTATGTGATGATTGAAGGCCTGAACCAGAAAGGTTACAATGCCTTTGCCATCAAGGTTCCTAAGCTTGATGAACTCATTACTATACTTAGACTTGGTACCCCGGTGTTTGTGACAACAATGTCAAAGGTCTAGTCAAATTCCTGATCTCAATTAGTTTATCATTCTCCCACAATTTCTTGTTTTTCAACTAACTTTGCTGCGTATTTCATATGGTTAATCAGATGGCCTTTTACTCTGTGATGATATATGTTGCAACGTCCATGGGGACATATTCGGTTGCAGCTCACCAGGTTTAGACCCGTTTCTTACATATTGCCTAGCTACTGTGAGTGATAATGATGTGGACTAACAAATCATACAATTTTTATGCAGGTAATGGTCCAAATATTCACCATGTGTGGAGTATGTGGTGAGCCTCTCTCGCAAACCTCTCAATCATTCATGCCTGAGTTGATCTATGGTGCCAACAGAAACTTGGCCAAGGTTAGATGTTGTTGCTATATCTCTCAAGCATGTACTCAAGTTATCCCCTTTATTCGAAAGTAATCTAAAGCTGTTAATCATGTGGATTCAGGCTAGAAGTCTGCTGAAGTCCATAGTTTCACTAGGGATGATGGTTGGATTGGTTCTAGCTGCCATTGGGACAGCGGTTCCTTTGTTGTTCCCAAACATCTTCACACAGGACCAAATGGTCGTTGGAGAGGTTAGTTAATTCTTCCTTCTACCATATAATTATAAAAGAGCTTGTCAATATTGACCAAAATGTTAATTCACCACTTTTGCTACATATGATCTAATATGTACCAGATGCACAAGATAGTGGTACCCTACTTCATTGCATTGGCCATCACGCCTTTCATTCAGACCCTCGAGGGAACCTTGCTGGTATATTTTCTTTGTCCCCTACAACTTTATGATGTTTCTTAGATATTAGAGATGATTCATTTTGCGCTGGCTTGATTCTTTGTGCATGCAGGCAGGGAGGGATCTCAGATTTTTGAGTTTGTCAATGACGAGCTGCTTCTCTTTAGGCGCCGTGGTGCTCGTGGTATATAAAGATTCGAACTTTGAAAAATGGGTACCTTTACATCATCTTTGTTTTGTTTTTGGCCTAATCAATGAGGCTTTTGCTCCTCTTTGCAGCTTGTGAGCAGCAAAGGTTATGGTCTACCAGGCTGCTGGTTTGCCCTTGTGGGATTTCAATGTGTAAGTAATAGAGGTGGCATTTCCAGTTCTCATTCAAACACTACCAATAACCAATTCTGATTTTTAAGCAAATTCCAAATGTTTGCAGGCAAGGCTTTTCCTGGCTTTCCGCCGGCTTCTGTCTCCCAACGGCATGCTCTACTCCGATGATCAAAGCAAATACAAGCTAGAGAACCCGAAAGCTGCTTAAAGTTTGAGTGAGTTATTACTCCTTTTCCATACAACCTTACTGGAAAAGCTAGAGATTTTTTTAGGCATCACATCATCCCAGCAGCCCTTCTTGCCCTTGTAAAAGACATGGAAACTTGAAGGAGTTGCCTAGTCAGCCACCTTTGAGTCTGGGTTTTTGTTGGCAGCTGTATTTGTTATCTGTACTGTAACCGTCCACAATGGCACAATGTAGAATGTGTATATATCATGTAATGCACTGCACGTCTAATAAGATTGATGTTCTCTTTTAGATTGATGTTCTTTGGCATAACATATAGAAGTTGAGAAGTAAAAGAGGGAGAGAAAGATTGTCAGGATTCAGGAAGTTTGAAATTTTGGGAGGGAAGAGAATTTGGTCCCCAATGCATGCTTTTCTGTACTTTTTGCTCCCTTGTTTTCTACTGTGTTGCCAAATGGCCCATGAAGAGACAAAGAAGTTAAGGAAAGTAACTTGCTCGCAAGTCCCAATAGGGGAAGGAGAAGATTGGGGAATTTTCGGCCATAGAAGCACAAATACAAATGCACTGAGAACTGGAGGTTGAAAATGAAGTTGAGGTTGCAGACACAGTACTAGTAACTGATCTCAATTCTCAGCCGTCGGTTCCCATGTGTGGTTCTAAACAATTGAGCTGAAAACTTTGGCTCCAAAATTGCCACTCCCATCACTTTGCCTTGACAACCCTCACCAGTGCCACCAATCGCTCTTCTTCATCCCAAGTTCCCCAACCTTCCTCTCCAAAAAGGAAACAAAGAAACATAAAAGGGTAACCAAATTTCACTTCGTTTTGGCAGAAAACCTAAAAGCAGGCGGAAGAATGCAAATTCAAACCCTGCTCCATTATTCCTCTTCCACTCCATTCCACCCCCTAAACCCAAAAGTTTCAATCTTTACCAAAAGCCCATGTAGGGTTTACTCTCATAGGATCTTGCAATTGCGGCACCCGCCTTTGCTTTCTTCAACTTCACGCAGTTTAAGGTCAAGACATAGGCTTTTGACATGCTGCATTAGCCCAGACCAAGAACTCGTCCATGACGTGGTTGGGGAGGTTGCAAGTGAAGTTGTTTCAGTTGTTCAATCGTCCGAGGAAGAACGCGAAGCGGTGAGTGGGAAAGGGGCTGGATTGGAGAGCCAGAGCTTGTGGGAGCAAATGAAAGAGATTGCGATTTTCACAGGGCCTGCAGCTGGATTATGGCTTTGTACCCCATTGATGAGCCTGATTGACACTGCTGTTATTGGTCAAGGAAGCTCTGTTGAGCTTGCTGCTTTGGGTACTTCAATTTAGCATGAACAATTGCTTTGTTTTTCTTTTTTTCTCTTTTTGTGCAATCATCATGGATATTAAGCTTAGGATTGATCAAACAGGTCCTGGGACAGTTATGTGTGACAACTTGAGTTATCTGTTTATGTTTCTTGCCATTGCTACTTCAAACATGGTTGCAACTTCTCTTGCCAAAGAGGTAAGTTTCGTATTACTCAATTTTGCAATTGAGATTGTTCCTAGCAGGACAACAATGAACTCAAAGAATATTCATGGCTCAGGATAAAGAAGAAGTTCAATACCAGCTGTCAGTGTTGCTCTTTATTGGCCTGACTTGTGGCGTCATGATGTTTCTCTTCACCAAGTTCTTTGGCTCATATGTTTTAGCAGGTAAATTCAAGAAGAGAATCTCAAACGAGCTTTTTTTGGGTTGTTCTTTCATCAGCATTGGAGTTTGATCTCTTATGCTTTTCCCTTGTTGTTTCTCAGCTTTTGCCGGTTCAAACAATTCCCACGTTGTACCTATAGCAAATACTTATGTCCAGGTTGGTCCTTCTCTTCCTTTGATATTTGTTACTTGCTTTCAGTCAGTCCAGCAAAACATAATCCTTTGATGTCTTATTGGTAGGTCCGCGGCTTGGCATGGCCAGCAATTCTTATTGGATGGGTTGCTCAAAGTGCAAGGTAGAGAACTCATACAAAATTTCTCAAGACTTGTAAGAGAAAAACCTCACTTGGATTTTTTTGTCCATGTTAGCCTTGGAATGAAGGATTCTTTAGGGCCATTGAAGGCACTGCTGGCTGCAACCGCTGTAAATGTAATCGGCGATATAGTTCTCTGTTCATTTCTTGGATATGGCATAGCAGGTGCAGCATGGGCAACAATGGCTTCACAAGTAAATTTATAAATTTCGACAGGTTCTGTTTTTGAACTGATCCTTAATACTGTTATGCTTATGCATGCCTTATGTTGATTCATTTTACCCAGATCGTTGCAGCTTATATGATGATGGATTCACTGAAGAAAAAGGGGTATAATCCATATTCTATCAGTGTTCCATCGATTGATGACCTTGTGAAGATATTCGGGCTGGCTGGTCCAGTATTTGTTATGATGATGTCCAAGGTAAACAAGTAGTAACATTCTTTTGAACAGAGAGCTTTGATTTTTACCATCCTTCTGATACAATTGTTGATGTATGGATGTGGTTTCAGGACAATAATCTTCTGAATGTTTATTCTTTTGGTCCTTCATTTCTAGGTGGTTTTCTACTCGCTCCTTGTGTACTTCACTACATCTATGAGCACACTCACCTTGGCAGCTCATCAGGTCTTTTTTTTATTCTACTTGTTTCTTGCTTCACTCACCTCTTCTCGGCTTGTTGGTATTCACCATCTTTAGGATCTCTCACCCTCAGGTTGCGATTCAAGCATTCCTGATGGGCACAGTCTGGGGAGAGCCGCTTTGTCAAACTGCACAATCCTTCATGCCTGAACTGCTCTTTGGAATGAACCAAAATTTTTCAAGGGTAAACTTGAAACAACCTCTAGGCTGTTCAATACACTTGTAATATATGGATTGTCATGTTTTTTTGGGTTACTTGGGGAACAGGCTAGGATGCTGCTGAAATCGCTGATGATCACTGGTACAATTCTTGGAGTATCATTGGGGGTTCTCGGAACTTGTGTTCTTTTGTTCTTCCCCAATATCTTCACCCCTGATTTGGAGGTCATAAGAACGGTCAGTCCCATGTTCACCTACATTCAAGCCATAATTTTGTTTTGAGGAACATTTTGAGTTTCAAAAACTCTAATCCATTTTCTTCCACAATGTTTACTTTTTCCATGCAGATGCACAAAGTTCTGATTCCATATTTTCTTGGGCTTTCTATAACACCTTGCATTCTCAGTCTTGAAGGCACATTGCTGGTATGGCTCCAAAATTTCGCGCAACTGGATCAAATGTTAACAGTATGGCATCGTTTAATGTTCCTTTCAACTTGTGCAGGCGGGAAGGGATCAGAGATATCTTGGCCTGACAATGAGTGGATGCTGTACTGTGGGTACATTAGGACTAATGGTAAAAAAAACCTTATCACCTAATCTCTCATCTTGATTCTATGTGATAACACTATAATTTACTTAACATACCAGTTTGGTTTCTCTCTGTTTCCAACCAGTTCGTTACCAGCAGAGGCTACGGCTTGCTGGGCATCTGGTTCACAATAGTTGGTTTCCAATGGGTATGGCTCTCTAATAATAAAGACATCCGGACAACATGACATTCTTCTCCACGATATGATTTCTGCAACTCATTTTGTGGGTTTCTTTTTCTTCTGTTTTGAACTTTATGCAGGCTCGATTCTTCCTAGCACTCCAACGCCTTCTTTCACCGAGCGGCATGCTTTTCTCTGAGCAGCAGTTGAGTCTCTATGAAGTGAAGGAGTTGAAAGCTGCTTAGCTTTGTTTTTTATATGAAAAATAGTCTTGGACTTAGCCTACAAGTCATTTGTAAATATACTGATGATCAAAAGTTCTTTACCTTGTTGGCTTGTCCAGAAATACAGTTATGGCTCCCATCTCAACTTAGTTGCCTGAATACAAGGGGAAATGATTTCTTACACAATGAAGCAAACACGAGGACGAAGATCTAAGATGTAGATTTTTACATCTCATTCAATTGGCTCAAGTACATGATATATCACGAGGCAAATTCCTGAATACCCTCTCTTATACAGAATCAGTTGTGCAAAAACCAAGATCCACAAGGTAACAGAAAGCTTAATCTAAACATAGACGCAAAAATTTGAAAATAAAGTGGTATTTGAAAATACCTAACCTCATGTCCGTTTGCTAGACCGCCAATACTCTTTTCAACTTCGTGAAGGGCTCTCTTCCCTGACCCGCATCCACTTTCCCTTTCTCCTTCCTCAGCTAGACTACTTTGGGATTGCCTGCCTCAAGACCATTTGAAGATCAATTTTGATGTTGTTATCCAAGTTGTTGGCTCCTCATCTGGCTTTGTTGTTCGCGGCTAGAATGAGTATGTGCTTTTCGCCGTGGGTGTTTAGTATTAGGGTATTTCTTACCCATATCTTGCAGAACTTCTTGCAGCCAGGGCAAGTTTCGAATGGTGGAGGATTCAATTGGAGGCCCCATTCTTTGAGATTGTCGTTGTCTTCTGCTCCTAGTACTTTACCACTTTCTTACAAACCTCCTCAAACGAAAGCCGACTCATGGGTTTAAAGTTTACACAGACCTGTCATACCATGTGCTTAAGACAACGATTAATATAAGGGGTCATGAGAACTTGAACACGTGATCTCAAGGACAAACCAGTTCTGATGTCATGTCAAGAACCAGTTGATCCCAATAACTAGAGTTGTTGGGAGAGGGCGATGCATAGTACTTAACCACTTCCTTACAGTCCGAACATGTGCAAACTTGAGCCCATATATAAGGCATTTTGTTTGAGAGTTTGATCAATAAATGTATATAATCCACGATTGAACCTTTCCCAGCACCTCACATGCTCGTCATTGCCCATTTGCCCTTGGCAATCATGCTCAACCTTAAATGATGGCCTGAATGTTGGTTTGTTCTGTGCTCTTCTAACATAAACCTTCAGATCCTGCTTCCTCTTTTCCTCTGCCTTCATTTTGACAGACCACAATGGAACCAATTAGTTTCTCCAGCTGCTGCACGACGTCCTCTAGCTCTCCTGGACAGGTTCTGTGTATCGTCTACACATACTATAATACACCGAAGTGAAAAACGGGAGCTCCATTTCAAATTTCCTGCAACGAGAGTGAATGTAGGAAGGACATTTTGGTCTTCACAATTTTTTTTTATTCATTAAAAAGATACATACTAGGATTCGAACCATGACCATTGTAAAGAAAGGCAAGGATCATAACCAATCACACTAAGTACATTTGTTGTATCATTTTAAATTAAAAACATATAATAGCAGGGTGGAAAAAACTCTTCCCCTATTTCAAATTCACTGCTCCAGGAGCGTTTATAGGAAGGGTAGTATAGGGAGTACCAATTTTTTCTCTTTCCTCTGTGGAACGGGCCAACTTACCATACACATGCGGATTTAAACGGGTCTAGGAGTGTCCATTTTTTCTTTATACCCTTTTATTTCTCCTTGGTGATAAAATATATATGAAAAGGCAAAAATAATACTCCTTTTATTGTTAAAAAAAAATCTAACAATAAACTAATGCATGGTATCTAATGGGCTAACCGCTAACCATAAAATAAAAGAGTTGAATGAGCCTGACCTACATGGGATTTGGCCATCAAGTAAAACAAATGAACATCATTGGTTTGCCATTCTAAAACAAGCTATTTTCTTTGGCATAATATGTATTATGCTATTATTTTATATCTTAGTGGCTAAAATATAATGTATTTTAAAGTTATTCAATGGTTCAACCTCGACCAACCCAATTATTCCAATTTTTATCATTTCAAATATATATTTTATAATTATTTGACATCATATTGATCAAATTATAGTGTGTTTTATAGGGAATCGTTTGGTATTTGTTAGTAAAAAACTAAACATAAAGATCTATTTGGTTATTTTAAACATTAAAACGATCCTAAACATTTTCATTTCCTTTTGAATTTCTATGGTTTTATTCCCGAATAAGTGATGTGCAAATGGCGAATTGTAGTCGTCTCTTTTCTTTCACTATTTTTTATTTTCAAATAGAAAGTTTAAAAGTAAAGAATAATTAGAATTTGGCATGGGCCGGTCAAACAAGCTGAATTTCAAGTTTTGGCCCGTTTGTTTTATGCATTGCAAATTTATTAGCATGTTGATGGAAATGGCTTGGAAAAAAGACATATAAGTTGTACCTTTGCAGAAATGTCCTCAAATGTTTGAATGCTTTGTGAATCAGGTTCCGTGACTTTTGTGATGGTGTATGTGCTTGACGATTGCTCGATGTTGTAACTACTTAATTTGAGAGTAAATCTTTTGATTTTCCCTATGAGTTGTGATACCAGTTCTGGTGGTTGCAGCATGTTGTCGTTGTTGGCCTGTAAAAGTTGTTTCGCCGTGATGCTAAATACCTTTCTTTCTTTTTTAACAAATTGTGTAGTAGTGCTATGAAACAGACCACCCATGAACGCTACACTTATTATGGCATGTTCTTACTTCCGGTGGTGAGAAATTGTGAATTGAGAATCATATTCGCCTACCGCACTGTGTCTGGCTGGTGGCTGCTTACTGTGCTCTCTAGAGTTATGAAACAGACTACCCATGAACGTTACCCTTAAGAGTCCATAACTTTGCGAAAAACCAAATTTAGGCAATCAAAGGTGGTGGATGTGTGATGATTTTTTATGGCTTAATTGTTTGTGAATTGGATATCTGATCTTTGTATGATTAGAGGGGATGTTTGCTTAATAGAATAATCTATTTTAATTCATGTTTATTTTTAACATGAAGTTTAGTAACTCAAAACCTTCGAGACACATATCACCTACTGCATTGTATCATTTTGCCTGGGTGCTTGCTGTGTTGTCAAACTTCTTTCCTGCTGCTGCTGCATTTACACTAACAGGGGAGTTAAGAACCCATGAATGTTTCCGTTTGACACAAACAAGAGGACTTACTTCTAAATCGTGCATTAAAGATGATTGGAGGAAACATCTTTGTTGTAGTTGATATACTGGAGACCATAACAAAAACAACGTATAACATCAAAACCAACCATCTGAACTATTAGCATTGTTGCTTTACTCTTTTTTCGTGGTTGAGTCTCCTTCAAAAAATTTAGTTTGATTTTAGAAAATTTTGCTTCTGCAGTCCTGTCTTGCCACCAACGCGTTCAGTAGATGGAGATGGCAAAGGCGAAGGCTATTTTTGTGTTGTTGTTGCTGGTTTAGGGATCGGTTTGTGAAGAAGAGGGGAAAGAGAGGGGGAAAGAGAAATGCAGGAGAGGGGGATAACTCTTTTCTCCGACAAAAATGGAGTGAAGAAAGGAATTATGATCAGTAAGGATATGGTTATCTTACATAACGGTCTCTATTCTGTTTGAATTGAGCTTGGGAGGCAGTGATAAGGACGAGCTGCAACCAATTCATAGTGATAAGAGTGCTATGAACTGTGATCATGTCTTATTTCAAGTTAGAAGATAGTTTCAGTATAAGGATTATTTAATTTGACAAGTTGTTTCGTCCATGATTCTTGGTAGTTTCAGTGCCATTCTAGCCATTGTTTAGTCTGTAATTTTTGAGAATTGATGTGCGAGTAATGACTTTCACTTAGCTTCAACTATTATGTGTGTATTTATTGGCATGTGATATAATTCTCTTTTCCTTTTCTTTGAATTCAGTTTCATACTCTAATTGTATCATTTGTACATAGGCAAATCATGCTCGAGATGACAACTCGCTGATATGGCTGGTGCAAGGAATGAAGCCATCATTAGAATTCAGACAGACAACAGGGAGGGATGCCCAGGACTAATTCAATGATGATTGATGATGGTATAATAAAAACTGCAGTCTGCATCAGCACCAATTTCTAGGCCTAAGTAAAGTTATTCAACCCATAACTCTGCTTAGCGCTAAAAATTGCCCTCACCCAACCTTGATCCTGTTTGACCCACTTCTGAAGAGTCAAGATATATGACTAATCCTCTCCGTTCATATTTTCTTATTAACTCTTTCTGACCCTTTAGGTTGGGGCAGGTCGGGAAGAATCGGATTAGTGGGTCGGTCCTAATCAAGTGGAATCCTAATCCCTTCACTCTCACTTGCTTTCTCTCCCATTCCACAAGTGGGTAACATACAGTAATCCGGCCAACGGGCCGGGTAATAAGCTAGTTTTAGATTCTTAGAGACAGATCGTAAATCTGCCTTCCCATTTCCAGTGTTCTTCATTTCCATTTTCTTCTTCTTCTTCGAACCCTAGTTTTTTGCCCCTTCTTGTGATTTCAATTGGTATCAGAGCAGGTCCTTGACGAAGGTAGCTCCTGCCAAGGCAAAGATCAAATGGTCTTCTTTCTCCGGCCAAGCGGCATTAAATCATCCTCCAATTTTTACCGGTTCAAATTATACCGCGCGGAAGAAAAGGATGAAACAATTCATGTGGGGTATTGATGAAGACTTGTGGTTGATTGTACAGGATGGGCCGATCGATGCAAAAGTGGAAGAGCAACGTATGTGGTATGCTGCACAGAAGAAAAGCGCACAACTGAATCAACGAGCAATGCACGTGCTTCAATCAGCCATGAATCCAAATGAAGCAGATCAAGTTCTGTGAGACAGCCAGAGAAATCTAGATAGCGCTGGAAAGTACATATGAAGGTACGTCAAATTATAGAGAGTCTCGTATTGATTTATTAGTTCATGAATATGAGGCTTTTGGTATGCTAAATAATGAGAGTATTCATGAGATGTACTCGAGATTCACAGTGCTGATCAATAAGTTGAAAGGGTTAGGAAGATCTTTCCAAACTAAAGACCTTAATAGAAAGATTCTTAGGTCGCTACCTAAGGAATGGCTACCCAAGCGTACTGCTATCGAGGAAGCAAAAAATCTAGCAACCCTACCTATAAACGAATTAATTGGGTCCTTACTGAGTCACGAAACTGTGATTAAACAAGTGAATCAGGATGATGATAAGAGAAAGAAAATTTTGGCTTTTAAATCCAAGGTTATTACTCATGAGTCTGAAAGTGATTCAGAGTCAGACTTTAACAGAGAATTTTCTCTTGTTAGCAAGAGATTTCATCGCATGCTGAAGTATAAAAATGATAAAAAAAACTGAAAGCTGATGAATCGCGAAAACAAGTGCAGGATTATACTAATAAGTAATAACTATTCTCAAGCTAGGCTGCCTTATCAGGAGACCAGGAGATTTGAGACAGGTGTGCAGGAAAAAGAACCACAAGCTTGTTACAAGTGTGGTAAGACTGGACACATTCGAGCAAACTGTCCATTGACTTTAAAGGCTAAGGAAAGAGCTATGAAAGCTTCCTGGAGCGACTATGACTCGGAAGTAGAGGAAAATTCAGCAGAGGAGGAAGCTTTTATGGCAATCAAAAAACAATCAACGGACAATTCCTTAGATAAAAGTGAGCATAAATGGTATTTAGACCGCTGGTGCTCGCATCATATGTCTGGTAAGGAAAAAATGTTCTCCTCTCTAACTCCTAAAGATGGTGGTAAGGTTCTATTTGGTGATAATGGATGTGGTCATATTGTGGGAATTAGCACCATAGGAGGATTTCCTTATCCTGCATTTCGTGATGTGCTACTTGTTAAAGGTCTTAAGCACAATCTTTTGTCAATCATTCAACTTTGCAGTAACGGAAACCGTGTTATTTTTAAGTCTGATGCTTGCTTTGTTGAGAGGATAAACGATAACAAGACTCTTCTTGTAGGAAATCGTGTTAACAATATGTATGTTATAGATATGCACAATCTTGAAGCCTTTCATGAAATGTGCTTTGTTGCCTCATATCAACAGGAGCTACTGTGGCATCGAAAGATGGGGCACATTAGTTTACCTAAACTTGTGAGACTGTCTAAATCAGAGTGCGTCAGAGGTGTTCCCTTGTTAAAACAAAAAACTGACTTCTTCTGTGAGGTTTGTGTTGCTGGTAAACATACTAAGAAGTTTTTAAACCTAAGTCAGATATAACTTCCCAAAGGGTTTTTGAGCTCATTCACATGGATCTGTTTGGTCCATGTAATGTGACCAGCTTGGGAGGTAAGAACTATGTCTTAGTTCTGGTTGATGATTATTCTCGGTATACTTGGGTTTTCTTTCTGACTCACAAAGATGAGGCAATACAAAAATTTTAAGTCTTTGTCAAATAGCTTTTAGGTCAGATTAAGAATATAAGAAGTGACAATGGTGGTGAGTTCGTTTCAGAAGAGTTTGAGAGTCTTTGTAATGACTCTGGGATAGCTCATAGTTTTTCAGCCCCTCGCACTCCACAACAGAATGGAGTTGTCGAGCGGAAAAATCGTACCATTATTGAATGTGCTCATACCATGCTTCTTGAGTATAACCTGCCAAAATTTTTCTGCGTTGAAGCAGCCAACACAGCCTGTTACATTCTAAATCGTGTGCTTGTTCGAAAAGGTCTAATGAAAACTCCCTACGAGATTTTCAAAAATAAAGCACCTAATATTGGATATTTTCATCCCTTTGGGTGTCCTTGCTTTGTACTCAATACTAAGGAGTATCTAGGTAAATTTGATGCCAAGTCTGATGAGGCTATCTTCCTAGGTTACTCTATTAAAGGACAAGCTTATCGTATCTATAACAATCGAACTAAGAAGGTGGAAGAGTCAGTTCATGTTAAATTCAATGATACTAATGCTACTGTCAAGTTTTCTGAACAGGAAATAACATCATTTGACTTGCTGGAATTAACGAGAGAGATCTTAGATGAAGGTGTTACTGCTAGTAGCACTCAAGAAGGTGAAAATAAACTGCGAGCGTCACAAGATCAGGATCCTCAAACACTGTCTGATGTTCAACTAGACAGTACAAACACAACAAATGAATTGC
Source organism: Linum tenue (assembly GCA_946122785.1). Lineage (NCBI taxonomy): Eukaryota > Viridiplantae > Streptophyta > Magnoliopsida > Malpighiales > Linaceae > Linum > Linum tenue. The sequence continues at coordinate 15,387,123 of CAMGYJ010000002.1, read as the reverse complement.
AATCTCAGCTTGCGGCTCCAACACACATTCAGAAGCGTCATCCGGCAGAACAAATCATAGGGGATGCTAATGCTAGAATTCAAACTCGTGGAAACAGATATACTCCAGGTCAGTATGCCTATATTTCTCTAGTAGAGCCTAAAAACTATAAAGAGGCCTTAAAAGATGATGGTTGCTCTATTGCTATGGTTGAAGAGCTAAATCAGTTTGATTACTTGCATGTTTGGGACTTGGTTCCTCGTCCAGTCAATACTACTGTGTTAGGTACTAAATGGGTTTTTCGAAATAAATCTAACGAAGAGGGCATTATCATTCGTAACTAAGCCAGATTAGTGGCTCAAGGTTACTTGCAGGAGGAAGGGATTGATTACGACGAAACTTTTGCCCCTGTGGCTCGTCTTGAATCAATCTGATTGCTATGTGCTTTTGCTAGCTATATGAATTTTAAACTCTTTCAGATGGACGTTAAAAGTGATTTTTTAAATGGAGTTATTCAGGAGGATGTTTACGTTGAACAACCTCCTGGTTTTACTGATCATCAGTTCCCTTATCACGTTTTCAAACTCAATAAAGCTCTCTGTATTGCCTTAAACAGGCCCCTCGAGCTTGGTATGAACGTTTAACTACGTTCCTTAAGGAAGAACATTTGTGCAAGGGACTGTTGATAAAACTCTCTTTATTAAAAAGGTTTCAGGTGATCTTTTGCTTGTTCAGATTTATGTTGATGATATTGTTTTTGGCTCTACTAATGAGAAACTATGCTCTGATTTCTGTGAGTCCATGAAAATGTGTTTGAGATGAGCATGATGGGAGAATTGCAATTCTTCTTAGGGCTTCAAGTCAAACAAACTCCTTATGGAATCTTTATTAATCAATCTAAATACATTTATAGTATGTTAAGTAAATTCGATATGACTGCCTTAAACACAAGTCCCACTCCTATGGCGACTAATATTAAACTGGATAAGGATGAAGCTGGAGTCCAGTGGATGAATCCCTCTATCGAGGCATGATCGGTTCTCTTCTTTACTTAATTGCTAGCAGACCTGATATTCAATATAGTGTGTGTTTGTGTGCTCGTTTTCAATCTCAACCGAAAGAAAGTCATCTCACAACAGTCAAACGTATCTTTCGTTATGTTAAAGGTACTTCTGATGTAGGTCTATGGTACAGTTAGCAGGATTTGTTTGATCTCATGGGATATAGTGATTTTGATTTTGCTGGTAGTCTCACTGATCGTAGAAGTACTACAGGCAACTGTCAGTTTGTAGGTCTCTCCCTTGTATCTTGGTCTTGCAAGAAACAAGGTGTTGTTGCTCTTTTAACAGCAGAAGCAGAGTACATTGCTGCTGACAGCTCTTGTACTCAGTTATTGTGGCTTAAAAATCAATTATCTGACTATGGTCTGACTAGTTCTACCATTCCCTTATTCTGTGACAATACTAGTGCCATTAGTATGACAAAAAACCCTGTTCAGCACTCTCGTACCAAGCATATAGAAGTTAAATACCATTTTATTCGAGATCTTGTTCAGGACAATTTATTTTCCTTACAATACATCCCTACCGAGTTCCAATTAGCAGATCTCTTTAGTCTTTACCAAACCTTTAGCTGCTGCTCACTTTACCTTTTTATGTCTTGAGATCGGGTTGAGATCCCTATCATCTCTGACCGAGATGATTGGGATGTAAGTTCTGCTTCTGCTTCTGTTTTCCTTTTTTTTATTTTTTCTTTTTTGTCTTGCTTTGATTTCCTTTTGTAATTTTCTTTGCATTTATGTCTGCATTCCTTGATTCTCTGCTTTTAAGTTCCTTCCTTGTTTTGTCTTGTCCTCGAGTATTTAACCCTGTTCTCGGTTCTCCTCCTTCTTCATCTCCTTGTCTCGTGACCCTAGCCTGCCCTTCAATATGGTATTCGCAGTCACGTTTACCAGCACTCTTTTCTTTGAGCCCATCCCCACCAACTACCATCGCCATCTCCAAAGTTATGCCTCTCGCCCTTTTCTGGCCTCGTATCATGTTCCCTTTCCTGAACTTATGGAACTGGGACTTGATGTGCATAGGCTCATTCAAAACTTGGGATGGGAGTATCTTCTTGATCACCCTTTTTCCTCTTTGGTCTGCCCTGATTTAGTTCGTTATTTCTTTTCGAACTTTCGCTCCCCCGGGCTTGCCTCCCGCTCCTTTTCTTCTATAGTTTTTGGCCATCTGTTCACTCTCCATCTCGATGACTTGTCCGATACTCTTCATATCCCTCGAGTTGGAGAGGCACTCGCTGGCGCCTCTGAGCTTGAGCTGTTTGCATTTCAATATGCTGAAGAAGCTCACTGGCGTCCTGCCAGCTCCAGATCTTCTTATGCCTGTTTCCGCCCTTCTACCCTCTCTTCGGTTGCTTCACTATTGCATCACCCGGGTCTTTGTTCCTCGTGTTGATTTTTTGGACCTTGTTCCCCGGTGGATCTTTGGATTATTTCTCATGCTGTTCATGGGGTGCCTCTTTATCTTCCCCCAATACCCCTAATATGCTACCAAAATCTCCAACTCATAAGCCAAATTAAACCAAAATCAGATTCAACAATCATCTGCCTTCATCTCACTCAACACCCGCCCCCAATTAGTACCACAATCCACTGCCACTGTTTCTCCCGTCCGTCGTTGCTCCAGTACGCTACGACTCACACCCAATCTCTCTTGGTCGAGTGAAGGTGAGAAGAAGGGTTATTCCCGCTCGAATCGACCCCTCAATATATCCTCTGCCTTTTTTTCCCTCCACTTTCCCAAATCCATCAAAAAGCAGTGTCGATGCACACCCTACCCCTTTCCCGGCAGAATTCGACGCAGCTGAAAAGCAGTCGTCATCAGTTGTAGCCGCATCTGAGAGGACATACTTCGTTGCGTTAGTTTCATTCGCTCCCCTGGTTGCCACCGTCAAAATTGTCAGTTTCGACCATGTTTCCCTAAATTCTAGGGTTCGGGCGGAACCCAGACTCTCAGAGATGCTCGACTGATTGATTGGAGCGATTGAAGAGATGGGCTGGAGCGACGGTCGGATGGGTGGGTGTGGGGGAATAGATGGATGCGGAGTGAGCCAATGCGAGGGAATGGATGGTTGCGAAGAGACGACTTTATGGTGCGAAGCACTCCCCTTAATCCTCGTCGGACATTGAGAAGAAGATTCAAGAAAGGAATTGAATCCAGTTGTCCCTGCCATCGATTCTCGTTCTGGGAGGAATCGGGGGGGGGGGGGGGGAGGGAAGTTTGATGAAGAAGATCACCGATGGTGGGTTTGTTAGGAGATGACGAATAAGGGGAATTATTATGAAATTTTTTTAAAGTAATATATGACGTGGTGTCTATGAGTCACATGAGGCTGAGTTGTCGCTGACGTGTGCATTGATTTGGCATCCTAATCAACATATCATTAACTAACTGATGGAATCTCTAACACCATTAAATTTTGTAACAAAAATGACTAGATTTGTCAAACAATTATCGAAAATTGGTCTATTCTATGTATTTCTCCAAATTTGGCTACTATTGGAGAGTGGATCCCTTGACTAAGGGGGGGGGGGTCCTTAGTCACTTGACTAAGCCCCTCCTAGCCATTAGACCTGGACACTTTAATCCAATGGTTAAAAAGTGGGAAGGACTATTTAATTAATGACAGGGGTAGTTTGGGTATTATGGAAAATTACGAAGTATACAAACAGGATTTACAATCAGTACAAACCATACAAACATACGAACAGTACAAACTAGAGCGACAAAACATACAAACAAATTTACAAACATTACAAACGTATGAACTGTACAAACAATACAAACTAGACTGACAAACAATACAAACCATACAAAAAGAAAAAACAACCGGGTTGACTTTGGAGGCTCCATCCCTATATAGAGGGGCTCCTTCCCAAGGTCAACCCGGGTGTTTTTAGACATACAAACAATACGAACATGGTGGACAAAAATGACAAACTAGACCGAAAATCCATACGAACGGGAAAAAACACCCGGGTTGACTTTGGAGGCTCCATCCCTATATAGAGAAGTTTCTTCCAAAAGTCAACCGGGTTGTTTTTTAGACATAAAAAACATTACAAACATGGTTGACAAAAACGATAAACATGGTGCACAAAAATAACAAAGTTTACAAACATTACAAAATAACAAAGCGTACAAACATTACAAAATATGTCAACAAACATCACAAAATTTCCAACCAGAAAGTCTTTCCGACCAGAAACTCTCTCTCTCTCCCACACCAAAAATGGTGGCCTGGGACTAAAAAATTGTGGCCAGGGACTTTTTTTTGGCCTGCTGAGACTTTTATTTGGCCGGCAAATCTTGGCCGGCGGTGATCTCTCTCTCGTTGCACTTGGTGGGATTGGGGGAAAGTTCCCAGCAAAATGGCCGGCGGAGCAATAATTCCCACCACCGGCGGCAGGGATTATTCCCAGCAACGGCGAAAGAGTTTACGAGGCGGGGAATTGTTTTTTCCATTAATTAATAATTGAAAATTAATAAAATCATGCAATTACTATATTGTCCTTCATTAAATTAGATTAATCTAAGCCACTAAATTTTAATGAGCTTGAAGGGCTAAAATTCCTTAGTCATGTGACTAAGGAACCCCTTAGTCTCCTGATCTTGTCCCCTACTATTGATAATACTCGAAAGTTGTCGATGTACAAGTTTATTTTGTTAAAAGGATGCAGTACAGTTTCAACTAGTTGAACCCGTTTGTGTGGTGGAGGTGCACCGTTGCAGCCTCAATTGAGCGGTGTGAGTAACGGATCGAACCAGAATGATTGGCCGAACCCACACCAATTCTTCCCACTCGTCCCCTACTTAGAAGTTAGAACTAGAATCATCCCTTAATTATTTATCCGTCGAATTTTCATTTATATTCATTATTATATTCGCTGGTATCGGACGTTGAAATTGAAAATGGTGTGGAATACAGAGAATGGAATAAAAACGAAACCCTAACAAAAAATCGGATCCATATCCGTCTCTCACCCTCTCTCACCCCCTTCTTCTATCTCACCGGAAGGAAGCTCCGTCCCTCCGTTTCGCACCGCTATCGGAACTCGAAATTGATATAGGTTCCCGATCATATTCATCGGCGGAGGACGACTATCGACGGTCGTTCTCGTGCTTCGTCCGTTTCGATCGATCCGATTGAAACCTGCTTTTCCCCCCTTCTCGGCCGGCTCCGTTGTCTTCCTCTCTCACGCCGCTGCCGTCTCCCGCTCTTCTTGCTCGAAGCTCGGCTCTCTCCTTATCTCTTCCAGCTCAACTTCCTTCCCTTTCTCTCTGTATCTGGAGTCGTTGACTTGGGAGTTGTAGCGCCCCAGCTGCCGCTGCTCCATCCAGAGGAAACTCCCGCACTTAACTCCATCCCCACCGCCGCCTTCCTGTTCCTAAGGTCACTCCTCCTCCAGCTTGGTGTTTTTTTTCTTCCTTTTCTCCTTTCATTTGCGACGTCCTTGATCATTGGTTTCTGTTCTTTGTATATCTTAGAGGATTTTCCTGGTTTAACTATTCGACCTTGTCTTTCTGGTGATCTTCAATCTTCCAGCGTTCTCCTCGGTTTCCAGTCTTCCCGTTAGAGGACTGCTCCTGTGTGTCTTGACATTTACTGCTGAGGAGGTTGGAGTGCATCTGGTCGCAATACCTTGAGGTGAGTGTTTGGACATTTTTCAACTCGGTTTTGTATTGCCAGTGGAGAAGATGTTGATACAATTTGATTTAGTTCGCTGGTCTTGTTACCCTGAAGCACTTGGTCGGAGATGTTGCATAGTGTGGATGTTGATATTTGTGGTGGCTGTCAAGCTTAGCTTTGGAAATTTGAAGCATTTTTTGGATTCTGAAGTTTTTTCTGTTGGCTTATGATGAACTGTTCTTTGTTTAAGGAGAATAGAACGTGGAAGTGTTGTACTTGCATGGTTAGAAAATGGAACCGGCTGTTTTGGATGATATTATTCGGCGGCTTTTAGAGGTTCGCGGTAGACCTGGGAAGCAGGTCCAGTTATCGGAGGCAGAAATCAGGCAACTGTGCGGGGCTTCTCGAGAGATCTTCTTGCAACAACCCAATTTGTTAGAGCTTGAAGCACCCATCAAGATTTGTGGTACTTTTACTACTAAATCTTGTTCTCATATGAAAATGAATCTGACTTGCGATACTTGTTGGTTTTTCATTTTGCTTTGTTCTTATTACATGCGGTTCATCTCCACCTTAAAACCATGTGTAAAGCTCTTCTTTTCTGGTTACATTTGCTGGTTAGACCAGCATGCAGTTCATTATTAGACTTGTTGATTTGACTGTCAATTTTCCAACTCATGGATTAGATGCCAGGTGCTAATGAGACCCTGCTCTTCTTGTGTTCCTTTAATTACTACTAGTTGGCCCTGTCAAGCATTGACTTGCAAATTGAAAAAGTTATGATGCAGCCTTGGAGGCTCATGGTATCACCTCTGGGGATTAGTGTTTGATTCAATGCATTCCTTCATCATTCCCTGTCTGTTATTCTAGTCATTGGATGATGACTTTGTCTGAACTGCACTGTCTGCCCAATTACATAATCTTGCGAAGTATTTCTTTTCATCTGATTAAAATTCCCCTATCATGATGCCCTGTTAACCTCTATGTCTGCCAACTTACCATGCCACATCCTATTGCCAAGAAGTGGGAAAAAGACCTGTGTGTGCTTGCATCTTCCTGTGTTTTATTCTATCACAATAGTCCTGAAAAGACTCTTCAAACAGCCTGATGGTTATTGTTTGGATCTGCAGGTGATATTCATGGTCAATATTCTGATCTTCTAAGGCTGTTTGAATATGGCGGATTACCTCCACATGCAAACTACTTGTTTTTGGGAGATTATGTTGATCGAGGCAAGCAAAGTCTGGAGACAATATGTCTTCTACTTGCGTACAAGATAAAGTATCCAGAGAACTTCTTTCTGTTGAGGGGAAACCACGAATGTGCTTCTATTAACCGTATATATGGTTTCTTCGACGAGTGCAAAAGGAGGTTTAATGTTAGACTGTGGAAGACTTTCACAGATTGCTTTAACTGTCTACCGGTGGCTGCTCTAATTGATGAGAAAATTCTCTGCATGCATGGTGGTCTTTCTCCAGATTTGCATAATTTGGATCAAATCAGAAACTTAGCTCGGCCTACTGATGTACCAGACACAGGTTTGCTCTGTGATCTGCTTTGGTCTGATCCTAGCAAAGATGTTCAAGGTTGGGGAATGAACGACAGGGGTGTTTCGTTTACTTTTGGTGCTGATAAGGTGGCAGAGTTCCTTCAGAAGCATGATTTGGATTTGATCTGTCGTGCTCATCAGGTTTACACTCACACTTCTGTTATCCATGTTATTCCATATTGTTTTAACATGCTTGTGATTAACCCTTTAATCCCATGGATACCAAACATCATCAGCTTCTCCTTATCCTTGTACGATCAATCTTGGGTTTTTGCGGCTTGTGTTAGTTCTTGAGTGTATTTGTTGGTCTTGTGGTGGTTATCCCCTACATTTCATTTTTTCTTACATCCATTTTACTTTTCTTTATTGCTTTGTGTGCTCTTGGATCATCTCATGTTCTCATGTGATGATGGGTTCTTGAAATCAATTCCTCTGTTTCACATCTAAAATCCTGTTGAATTTTGGCGTCATTTGCTGTTTTATATAATTCTTGGAACTCTGGAGGATATTCTTCACAATCTGCCCCTTTATCTGATCGTTTGACTTTGGTTTCACTTGTATGGTTGGTGCAGGTTGTGGAGGATGGATACGAGTTCTTTGCCAATAGACAGCTTCTAACCATATTTTCTGCACCTAATTACTGTGGAGAGTTTGATAATGCTGGTGCAATGATGAGTGTCGATGAGACGCTTATGTGCTCATTCCAAATATTAAAACCTGCCGATAAGAAGTCAAAGTTTAACTTTGGGCATGCAACTCCTGCAAAGCCTGGAAATGCTTCGGGAGGAGTTAATGTTTTTGGAAGCACAACAACAGCTAAGCCTGGTAATACACCAGCTGGGGTTAAGGTAAATGCTCGTACTGTTATTCTTTCCATTCTATATGTTTGTTAGTGTAAGATTTCATTCTGGGATACAAGGCTCTTTTGGTAATTGGTAAATGCAAAGTTACACTTGTAAACCATGTCCTAGAGAATATAGCTTTGTATGCCAAGTTAGGTTGCATTTTAGGAGCCTATAGGTATGCAGGTTGACTTTTGCGACATTTTGGAAGAGGATAGGGTTGGTCGAGGATGGTTTTTTTTAATGATTAGATTTTCATTTGGACAGATAGATTTCAACATGTTATATTGCAGTGATGATGAATTCAGGGAACGGAATTTCTGTTGTTGGGCCACATGCTAGATTTTAGAATCCATTATGGATATTATGGTAGATTCACAATCCATATGTGATAAATCGAGAAATCTATACTGGTCGAACAAGTGTCTGATAGATTTCAGTCCATATGCATTGTCCAAAATCCAGCACTGAAATGAATGATTCAATTCAGGTTGATAAATAGATTTTGGTGAAACTGCATTGTCCAAAATCCAGCACTGAAATGAATGATTCAATTCAGGTTGATAAATAGATTTTGGTGAAACTGCATTGTTCAAAATCCAGCATCCATATTGGTGGTATTTCTTCTTTGCATGACTTGTATTGCCATGTATTTTTCCTGTTTTTCAATCTTGACTTGCTCTCAAGCTGCCTTTGTTACTCAATTGTCAGTCATGTTAAAAGTGCATCGTTGTTATCCTGATTTATCATTGCCATCCTTGCTTGCAGTCCTTCCTAGGCACCAAAGTATGATGATAATAGCCTTAATCTACCGTGGGTGATGGGCTTTAGATGAATGTTTAAGAATGTCCCGCGCTGCTTTTTTCCCCTATGAAGTCCAAGACTGCAAGCGAACTCGAAAGTTGAGGGGTTTTTCAGTTCACTATTGAAGGAGGAGAAGGTGGAATTGGAAAAGGGGGAGCAAGGAACTAGATGATCGGCCATGTAAGAAAGTTTGAAGAGGGAAGGCTGTAAACTCGTAGTAGCTCTTGGCGTTTGGATGATATGGTAAAACTAAATGTCACTCTTATAGGCCAGTGAAGCAACGTTGGAATTGTTTGATTGCTTCCTCCTGATTTTACCTGTTTGAATTCCTCGACCAGACTTTGTTAAACCATATTTTGCTTCCAAGCTCATCCATCTTACCGGGGTATTAGAGGTTTCATAGAATTCACTTGCATTGCATCGCATCTATGCCTCTTCATTTTTCGTTTTATGCTTCTTAATGTTTGAAACTCCCAGCTTGAGAAGGAGAAAGTGAAGTCTATGGACACTTAGTGCCTTGGTAAAGAGATATACAAGTTAAAGTTCAGACTTGACAAGAGTAACTGTTACAATCTTCTACAAAATGTGCTTTCGAATCAAGTGAGACAGAATTTGCTTGTGGTAACATTCCAGGCCTAGAGGAATTTGGAGTTGAAGGGGAATGTTGCAATAGTTTTACTCCTTAGAATGCCCTCTAAGGAGGCATCTCTAGCTGGATTAGAATATTAGATACTCAACCAACATAGGTGTTATCACTGTTATGGCATGCTTCCATCATTTTCCTGTTTTTAGCTTTCGGCTTCCAACAATCTTCTTTCGTATGATTGTCTTTCATGCAGTATCTGCAAAATAGATTCTGAGGTGGTGGTTGATTCTTCCTCTGATCCTAACCCCTGCTACCATCAACTGCTAGGGCTATTCTTTCATCTCCTTTAGTTTCAGTGCCATGCAGGTCAAGCTATCTTTCATGCTGCAGAACATAGCTGAATGCAGATCCTATACTAGGCATAGGCTTCATAATAAAAACATTTGTACGCACTCCTTCATAGTTATCATTTAGTCCAGGGGCGGAGCTAGGTAGCCTCGGAGGGGCCGGGGCCCCTCCGAGAATTTTGAAACTACGTACAAAATCTCTTCGGATTGTGAAAAATTACGTATAAAATAGATGTTAGAATATTAATTGTGTGCGCAATAATCTGACAAGAAACTAAGGTTTGGACGAATGGTAGAAGTGTTGATCTTTTAGATTGAGTACATGGGTTCGAATCTTGCCTATAGCGAATTAGTGCCCATTTTTGCCATTTTCAAGTTGTGAGCATTCTCACCTAAACTACAGCAAATTAAGTGTTATTTTGCTATTTCCATATTGAAATAAGCCAATAAATTGTTTGAAAATGATAAAAATGAGCTACATATTGAAATACATGATTAATTTTTTTCGTAATTTAATAATTTGTTTTGACCATATCACATAGTAAATAATTATCTCAATTCTTGTTTTGTTATGATAATAAAAATTCTATAAACTTTTTTTGTCATGGTAAACTAAACAACTTCGGCCCCCCCGAGATTCAAATCCTAGCTCCGCCCCTGATTTAGTCCAATAAGTCTACTGACTACTGTACTGAACATCCTCTTTCCAATAAGTCTTCAACTTGGTAAAATATTCACTGATACTAGAACTAACCTGTTTGCATGATAGATCTGAGTCTAGAGGTCTACTAACCTATCTGGATCTACTTGAGCATACCTCATTTTCAAATTTTCCTAGATTTTATATGTATTCTCAGTGCTAGGTACCCTTTCAGTTGTGGTTTCATCAAGAGAGTTAAGAAGCCAACCCAATACCCAAGTGTTGTTGGCATCCCACTCTTCAAGGTTGGGATCAGTAGAGCTTGGTTGTGGTTTTGAGGCATCAATGTAACCAAGCCTCTGCCTTAACTTCAGGGCAATCGTCAAATATCTGCTCCATAAGTTGTAGTTCTTTCCATTAAACTTGATTGCAACAATGGATTATGGCACCAATTGATCGTGAACTGGTAAAGGAAATGACTATAGACGTCTACCCAGAATTGGTATTCATGATGAATAAAACACTGGCAGATAGTGATGGCAATTTCAACCCGCCCCGCGGGTATTACCCGACCCGACCCGCGATGGGGCGGGTATTACCCGACCCGCAGTAGCGTGGGGCGAGGCATGGGTATCTACTTCCGACCCGCCCCGCCCCGCCCCGTTCTAGACTCATTTTATCTCAATTTCTTACAATCTATACATATTTCTCCTATTTTGACTTTTCTTCAACTAGTTAGAGTCGATCTTTCAACTTGTTAGGCTCAATTATCCATTCTATTATCAATCTTTTTCATTCTTAAAGTGTTTTCCCCTACGTTTTATTGTAAAAAGTAAAATTTACTTGTATTTTTTTTAATAACATGTAAGAGTGGGTCGACCCGCCCCGCCCCGTACCCGCGCGGGTTTTACCCGCTCCGACCCGTAGTATCGTGGGACGGGGCATGGAAATTGAGGTATCCGCCCGCCCCGCCCCATTGCCATCACTACTGGCAGAGTTCTAGCTGCGCTCTGATACCGTAAAAATAGGGTTGGATTGAAAGTGAGGCTTACAAGTAGGATAAATCAAGAAACCCTACCATCTACAACTAACGATAACTAAATAGTAATTACCTAACTACTGCTAACTAACAATTGAAACAACCAATGAAATATATACATGTGGCTAATTAACACATGACTTAAGTGAATAGATGGCGACGGCGTCATGTTGTTGAAACGACGTCGGAGGGGGCTTCTTCAAGCAGTACAAACCAAGAATGGTATCTGGACACGGGTTCGGAGTGTACATGGCGCTGGCCCGTGCTTGGCCGGCACGGCACGGGCATGCTTCGGGCCCATTTATTTCGTGCCGTGCTTGGCACGGTCCGTCAGTTTTCGTGCCGTGTCGTGCCATGCAAGCCCATTTGTCAACTTTGCTAGACCCGGCCCAGGCCCGGGCACGGTTCGAATCGTGCCGTGCCTATTCGTGCTCGTGTCATGCTCGTATTCGTGTTCAATGAAAAGGACGAAAACAAAGAGAGAATGAAAAAGAAGGTGAAAATTGGACGGGGGAAGATAGTATTAACCGATAATGTTTGAGAAAAGTAACAAATAGGGGGGAAAAGAAAATTAAAAGTATAGCGAGTGTGATTTGGCTTTGTTTAATTCTTTGTCCATTTTTATTTATGTTAGTAATTACGTATATATCTGTATGACACTTCTAACTAGGTCCGGCCCTGAGCCCGTGCTGGCAGGCCCCTCAGCACAGGGCCTCAAGAAAATAGGGGCCTCACATAATCCATTTGTGTGTTACGGGCTTTATTTGTTTGTTATCAGCTGTTGGATTTGTATGGGCCTACACAAAGAAAAACAGAGGCCTTAAACTCATTGCTGCATATATTTATGAATACAAGGTTTTTTACTTTTTTTTTTAACATTTGTCGGAATCCGTGTCCCAAAAAATAGGCTTCCTATACCGTAAGAAAAAAAAAAGAAGCTTCCTACAGTGTTTTTCAGCCTCGTGAGTCGTGAGTCACGAAGACCAATAGGTATTTATATTAACGGAAAAAATGTATACGGCATTTTGGACTTTGGACTTTTGGCAATGATTTCTTAATAGTGTTTTTGCAGCATATTTGGATGATACTTATTGACACAGGAAGTCTAAATTTATGTATTAACAGAGTATTTCCTCGCTTTACCATTAAAACAATATTTTTGTGTCACAAAAAATTAGATAAACATATATTTTATGCATTGTAGGATTTTATATTGACCAAATATTATAGTTATTTGTTGGCACTTTATATGCTGTAGATTTCAAATGCATATTAAATGTTGTTATTGTAAAAGTAGAATTATAAATTACTTTCAAAAGCTTATAATTCAAAGAAGATGGGCTTTTCATCCTAGACTTCTACCTAATAAATTTTTTGGCACTTTTTTTTAAAAAATTTTAAGATAAAAATACTGTAATAACAAATAGTAAATTTAGAATAAGTTCATAAATTATATAACATAATTTATAATATAATGAACCAAATATTAGAGATATTTGTTTCCGACAGGTTTTGTCAGGTTTGATTTGCGGCTTGGTTGCGCTCATTGTAAATCTTGCCCTGAATTTTGTTAAATCATCGTGTGTTTATCATTTGTTATCATCTTATTTTTTAAAAACATTTCCTATTAAATTTATCAAAAAATGTTTGGACCACATTTTCTTTTCAGAACAGGGCCTCCGAAAGTTCAGGGCCGGCCCTGCTTCTAACAACAAAAAATAATTATTTTCTACTTGTGTTTTGTAATATTTGAACCTATAATTCTTTTTATACTTATTTTCTATCAAATAAATATTATTTTCGTGCCATGTCCGTTCTTATACTCAATAAAGTCTTGAAAATATTAGGCCCGACACGGCCCACTTATATACCGTGCCGTGCCCGTGAAGTTTAGGCCCGGCACGGCCCATAAATTATTTGTGCTCGTGCCGGGCTGGCCCATTTATTTCGTGCTCGTGCTCGTGCCGTGCTCTAACCGTGCCATGCCGTGCTAGCCCGTGGGCGCCCACGTACAATTCGGAGCACTGCTCAACCCTAGTCTTCTATTTTCCTTCAGACTGATGGGAGAGACAGAGGCTGTGAGGAGTGGAGATCTAAGGTAGAGCATAAGGATCAAGGTCAGCCACTGCCTCTTCTTCCTTGCTTCACAACTAATTCGCCTATTGTTGCCTTTGTTCTTATTCCAAATTATTAAAGGGATGAGTAAGGGGTTGACGAGATCATTCTAGGAGGATGAGGATGACAGAGCGGCGACTGACATGATCGATTGGACGAAAATTAGGATGGCAGGCAAGACAATAATGAGAGAGAACTGATTTTATGTTCATGTGGTATGGTGATGTCTGTCTGGCGTGGGATTGGGGATTGCTAATTGTCGCCCTAATTTTAATACAATCGTCCTAATTTAAAAGTTAAAATGACATTATTATTCTTCCTTCTTGTTTATTATTTTTATTTTATGAGATACTTAATTATAACAAACACAATTATCAGCGATAAAAAAACTTTATCCGTCCCTACCACTGTCTGCCGCCGCCATGAACCGCCACCAATACCCACCTCAAGTCGCCGGCCCAAAAAGACATCACGTATTAAAAGTTCCGGCTTGATCATTCTAAAAACATACTAGTTTAACGAGAGCCATTGAGGCTTGCGTAACTGCATCGAACACCCATCCCCTAGTGTGAATCTGGTTTTTTTATGGGATATGAGACTGCATATCCGAGATTCATATGTAGGCAGGTGAGTAGTGACTTTTCCTTTCCTTTGGTTATTTTTGGTTTCAATATATACATATATATATATATATATGTATATATGTATATATGTATTGTTGCTAGAGGAGAAGGGCGATGCCAGTAGAGAGGTGGAGGGAAATTGGTGGTTTCTGCTGGCGGAGGGAATCAGCGGCGGAGGCAGGCGGAGGTTATTTTTTTTATTTTTAGGTTAGGGCGATTCATGGTTTTTTATTTTGTTTGCTTTTGGACAGTTATGTCATTTCCATTTTTAAGTTAGGGCGAGATTAGTAAAGTTAGGGCGATGTTTAGCCATTCAGTTTGAAAAGAATGGAGGCGAGGCGAAGTTGAAACACAAAGTTATGGGTGGTGGGTTGCGGGTCTCGGGCCAGTTGGTGATGGTGGGTCGATTACTTTGTAGTGCGTCCTTTGTTTATCGGTCACATATTGTCGGTTAGACAATATGTTATTTACCCATAACTAACAGCCGAATGATTCTAGTGGTTAAGTAACCAATTTTTTGGTTTGATTATAGGGTTTAACTAGAAATCACCAACCTTTTATCAATCCTATCTAGCATTGTGGTGGTCCTAATACCATGGCTTGACAATGATTGTAGATTGTAAGTAGATTGTCTTCCCATATGCTTTATATAGGGTAAATTGCAAGTTTGGTCACTGGAATTGCCTAAAAGGTTCACGTTTGCCACTAAAATTAATTTATTCCATCCGTGGTCACTCAAATTAGTTCAACAGTTCAAGCTTGGTCACTCTCTGTTAGTCTCCGTTAACTTTATCTGACGTGGCAGTCAACTCTGAGTGTTGACGGTTAAATAAGTGACGTGACAATTACAAAATATTTAAAATTTCCCATTTCCACATCATATTGACAACTATTAATAATAAAAATAAAAAATAATTATTATAGTCCCTGAATACATCTCTCGGACCCTGTCTCCTCCGCCTCCTCCCCTTCTCTCCTCGACTCCCAACAGCCGCAATCCCTCCGTTGTCGGTGATGACTATGCAGAGACGACTAGCCGCCACTCTCCTCCGACTCCCATCAGTAGACGGTTCTCCACCATCACTTGACGGTTCTCTACCACCATCTTGCGGTTCACAACCACCATCTTGCGTTTCTCCTCCACTATTGAGCGGAGTGACATGACAGTGGTAGTTACCTCAGCATAAGGTGCCGCCGGTGGCAAGATTTCAACCATGTCATTGTTCCGGCAACCCTTTTTGTTGCTTGACCAGAATTGAACTTTGCCACCAAATCCTTCACAACTCCAGGTGAAATATCACATTCTTCTTGGCTTTGTCTTTGAGCCATCAAATCAAACACAATTGTCCCACTAAGTGTCCAATTTGTTTTCCGGCGAGGAAAATCTGGTGTTTGATTGCAATCAATGGACCTTTGACTTCTTGAACAACGACAATAACACGGTTCACACCTCTCCGAACAATGTTCGAATGAGGGTGTTTGATGTTCTTGATGGTTTTTTGAGAACAAGCTAAGTTATATTACACCTACTCCTATGGAGGTTCAGTGAGAGCTCCAAAAACTAAGGCTATGGCTAATTTGCAGAGAAAATATAAAAGTTTGACATAGTGTGTCGAATGGTTGGTTGTGGAACCCTTGCTTCATCTTTGTTTCTCCTATTTATGGCCAAAGTGTAAACGTCGTGTAACTGCCTCTTGGTAACCGCTGCTCCACTGCTTGGTGCTTGATGTAGGTTGCTTGACGCCTTAACTACCTTGCGTGCTTGCCACTTGATACCTTGCTCTTTGATGGATGCCCACTAACCCTTTTGGGGTGGAATCATGCTTGTAGCGTCTGACAAGGTGGTCTACCATGTGATGATATACATGGTTGACACTTAGAAACTTAATAACCTTGTTTACTATGTATCATGCCTGACTACTCATGAGGCCTAGCATACCTGCTACTTGTAATGATAGCACATTGTGTCTACCCCCTGCTCTGCTTGGGTACTGGAGAGGTGAGTCGCACAAAAATGACGACATCAACCCTCATTGCCTGATGTCATACATGGCACCCTTGTGGTGGTTGGCTAGTTGCTTGACTTTCGGGTAAGTGAGTGATACGATGTCAATAGTTAGCTAACTCTTTCATTCCTCCCCACTGCGTTTAGGGGTACTCGTGACGGCTCTCTTTGCATGGCTTGACGCCCTATACAAGGTGGGTAGTCGGTCCCAGTAGTAGTGCTTGAACACCCCTAACATGACATCTTGCACTTAGGGCTGTCAATTTGGTTTGGTTTGGTTAACCAAACCATTAAGTATGAAAAACCAAAAACCAAACCCTAAAAAACAAAACCATTAAGGCCCTTATTGGTTTTTGGCAACCAAAAACCAATAAGGGCCTTAATGGTTTTGGTTTTGGTTTGGATAACCAAAAAACCAACATGTACTCATACACTCATATTTATTCCTATTTCCCTCCTTTTTATTGAATAAACGTCATAATAATGGTAAATGGCCATTACAAATTATTGGTTGGCATGCGTGTCAAAAAAAAAAAAAAATATATTTGTTGATAAATAATTTTATTCTTATTGGTTTCTTAATGGTTTCTATTGGTTTTTCGGTTTTAACCAAACCAAAACCATTAAGTTGCTTATTGGTTTAAAACCAAAAAACTGAAACCATTAGCTTTCCAATTGGTTTGGTTTCGGTTAAAACCAAAAAACCAAAACCAAATGGACAGCCCTACTTGCACTACTAGAAAACTCATTTATAGTGGCTAAGAAAATTTGCCTCTATAATTAACTTATTTGCCTCTATATGTATCTAGAGGCAAATGATATTTCTGCCTCTAATACTCCAGTGGCTATAGCCCTGTAGAGGAAAATATAGTGGCAAATAATATATGCTTCTAATTAGAGATATAGCGACTAACATTTCAGCCGCTGATACCAATTTTATGGCCACACAATTTTGTCTCTAAAATGCATTTTAGCGGCAAACATTTTTGTTCCTAAAAATAGAGTTTATGAGACATAAAAATCTGCCTCTGTTTGTGTTTGTAGAGGCAAATAATATTCTGTATTGAAATATATTTTCAATTTATGTACATTATTTATACAATTAATTATTAGCAGTGGAGATTTTATTCATTTGGAATCATGAAATTCACAAGGGGAATCAGAATACAAGAATTCTATCAAAATACAAGAAAGTCACTCCCAAAATTACAAAATATCAGTACATGATTTTCCCCCGATGAATAACTAGCAGTACATTCTCAAACACACAGAATCGATTATTGCCAATACTAGAACACTATTTGTTGAACCATCCTTAACTGCCTTCGTCAAACTTTCAGCGCATGCTCTCAAACTTCAACCTGCACAGCAAAAGTCAAATGAATATTGAAATCAGTTCCACAAAATGCGAATGCTGTCAAGGGTAAATATGTTTACCGAAAATCACAGATCTACTCAAACAACAACCTGATACTTTAAGGGATAACTGATATGGGGATTGCGCGATCGAACTCTTGCAGATCTGTGATTGCGAACTGAGATAGTGCTTTTCTTCTTCAATTCGGCATGATGTTAGCATGAAAGAAGAGGAACATGTGGCAGGGAGATCGATTAAAGCAGCCTCAAAAGGACGAATTCAATCTCGATGTTTTATTGAGTCTGGATCGGCGGTGCCGCTCGACGACGACTATGATGACCCAGCTCGACGGAGACGATGGAAGCAAGAGGGTGCTGGCGATTTTTCTTTCATGATATGGCTAGAAGATCGATATGGGTTTGAAGGGAGTGAAAGAGGATGATGGGTAAAAAAATGGCATTAGCAGTGGGAGAAGGAAGCGTCGAAGCGGAGAGCAGAGATGGACGTACGTAGTGTGAACTGTGAAGGGAGAGGAAAGAGGGCTTTGGGATGTCAGAAATCTTCCTATCCCAACCTTTCATTTACCTCTTTTTATGGTTACAATCTTTTTTTTTTAAACTGCAACCTTTCCTTTTTTATCTCCCCTAGAGTTATTATAAATTTGCCCTCTACAATTAATTGCGAGTCTTTTTAAAGTGATATATATGAATATTAAAGAGATATATTAGCTATAGCAACAAATACTAACCATCTATTGTGCCAAAGAGATTATTAGTCACTACATATAATTGAGAGTTGCATAACTTAATAACTATAGAGACTATAAAAAGTACTATAGAGGCAAATCATATATTAGTAGTATATCTACTACCTTTAGAGGCACATAATAGTACCTATTGAGGCAAATTGTATATCCGTTGAATATAGTATACTTCTAGAGGCAAATACAATATTTGCCTCAACAATTAGCCGCTATATATAGGTTTTCTTGTAGTGTTGCTTGACCCTCCTTGCGGTTGAGTCTCAACGCTTAGCCAAATTTTGCCTTTCTTTGCAACCATTTTAGGGACTCGCGTTGCTTTTCTTCCCTTGCCACATCTAGAGGTAGTTGATATCACCCTCCTTGCATGACATCATGCTTGATACCCGGGTGCAAGGTAGGTAGGTGACCATGGTACTTGGTGCTTGCCCCCCCTCCTGGATGATGTCATGCTTAGGGGGTGAACAAACACACCCGCAAACCGACCCACCCGTCCAACCCGACCCAACCCACCCGTATTTATCCCTAAAACGAAAGTTTTGGGTTGGGTGAGGGTTTTCTTTTGTACAACCCGCCTCCTTTGGGTTGGGTTTGGATTTTGGATTACACAACCCGTAGAACCCGACCCAACCCGTGTTCCAACTATTAGTATGAGTTCGGATCTAAAAATATTTATGTCGTATATAGTCATATACTTATGAGAAAATTAAGATATTTCAACATGTTTTCTCTCATGGTCTCCCTAATCTAATGCATTCTTCGACTCAAAGTTTAGACATAAATTGAATATAGTTATGATTCACGTAATCCTTTTTCTTGTGTACAATTTTAATAGAATAACATATTATGAGTGCGTTTGTTTATAAAAATTTTAGCCTATTTTCACAAATATTGTGAAAAAAACAAGACATATGTTGAAGTAGATCACATTTTATTAAAATTCAAACAACATTTGTGAATTTTGATACCTTTCACCTCGGTTCATTCATTTGAAATTTTAATTAGTTATAAAATATTTTTATGATATAGAATAATTATATATTTTATGTTGGGTTGGGTTTTTACTTAAAAATATCGCCAACCCGACCCAACCCAATTAGAAACAAACCGTAGGGTTTAAATTTTTTGGGTGGGTTTGGGTTTGATATTAAAATGACTAAACCCGAACCACCCGACCCATGTACACCCTAGTCATGCTTGACCCCCTTTGTGGTGGTATCTCAACACTTAACCAAATTTTCACCTTCTTTTGCCGCCACATACTCAATACCCCGAGTGCAAGGTGGGTAGGCAGCCATGGTAATTGGTGCTTGACCCCCCTTGGACAATGTCATGCTTGACCCCCTTTATGGTTGATGCCAACCCTTACCAATTTTTGCATTCTTTCCCCATCACATGTAGGGATACTCTCGATGGCCCCCCTTGCACGACATCATGCTTGATACTGGAGTGCAAGGGTAGGTAGGTGGCCATGGTACTTGGTGCTTGACCCCATTGTGGTGTCATGCATGACCCCCCTTGTGGTGTCATGCATGACCCCCCTTGTGGTTGAGTCTCAACACTTAGCCAAATTTTGCCTTCTTTCCTTGCCACGTCTAGAGGTAGTTACTCGAGGTAGGTAGGCGGCTGGTGGGACGAGATTTGGCTAAGTATGGTGGGGTGCCCACTTGGGTGGTTGATGTTGAAGGGTGTCAATGCTTGGCTCTTGACCCCTCTTGCATGAGGGGTGAGTGTTTGGTGGGTCAAGGGGTGTGTGTTGAGGTACCTGGTATGAAGCCCAAAATTCCATCATTCAATCCCAACTTAAGCCAATTTAATTAATGTGCTTAATTTGGCCTTATAAATCACTACCACTCCTTGAAAATAATCAATGTGGTATTGATTGATTTTTTAGTGGTAAATAGTTTTATTTATTTTTTTTATTGTATTGTAATAATGAGGTGGAACTTTTTAAAAAAATAATTTTATTAATTGCCACTTCACATATTTAACGGTCAACTTTTAGAATTGATTGCCACGTCAGATAAAGTTAACGGAGAGTGACCGAATTTGAACGCTTGAACTAATTTGAGTAACTACAGATGAAATAAATTAATTTTAGTGGCAAACGTTCCAGTGACCAAAATTGAAATTTGCCCGCTTTATATATGTTGAAATTCATTTGATTTTAATGGTTTTCACATTTTTACATATTATGTTAAACCGAGATAAATTGATTGTAACTGATCGAATCATACCACTTGCTAAACCAACACAGCAATACAAACTAGTTTGACAACCTTGCTTAACATAAGCTGGTGCCTGGTAGTGTGGTATTTGTTGTGTTAATGTCATGACGGCCGGTTGAACCTGGTATAACCAGTGTTGGTCATGAAACAGTTGGAATAATATCAGTATGATCGACATGATCGATCTCCGGCCTCTAAACAAATTAACGTTATTTTAGTAAATTTAATTAAAAATTTCATTTATATTTTGTTTTATGAATTTAAAAATTGAATGTTTGATATTATTTGTTAGTTTCAAATATGTTTCACATTTCTACATATTTATTAAACCAACACGAACCAATCGTAGGATCTTTACCGCTTGATATACCGATGCATATATAAACCGGTTTGACATCTTGGGCGGGTAAATGCTAAGTTTGGTCATTGAGTTTACTAAAACGTGATGTGTTTAGTCACTGAAAAATATTAATATAAATTTTGATCACTAAGTTTTGTAAAACATGCATGTTTGGTCACTCTCCGTTCGTCTCCGTCCAACTCCGTTAGTTTCTTTGATGACGTGGTTAACAGAATCGCCTAGTCAGCCAATTTTAACCCAAAATAGTTTAAATCCGACTCGCCATTTCATAAACACCCAACCCGTAACCCGACTCATAACCCCTGGAAACCCCTCTCCTCTGTCACCCGCCACCAAGAAGAAGATAATTCCTTCCTCTTTCCCTTTCCAACTGATGACGAGCTGCCCGCAACGAATCAAAATGAGAACAAAAATCCATATCCATATCTCTTCCGATGAATCACTTCCCAAATCCTTACTGCCTTCCGCTTAATCATCGTTAGCCCAAAATAACCCAAACACGATTTTGTGTAGGGTTTGAAATTGGGAAGGAGCAGATTGTGAGGGTGAATAAGGAGAGCATGCGCAAAGGGATGGAGAGGGGGATTTTGGGGCCCCACTAAGCAAATAGAAAGTGACAAAAGAAGAGACAGATATGGCGAGCAAGAGATGAATGTGTGGAGTAAAAGGAAGAGAGAGAGAGAGAGACCAGTTGTTTGTGAAAGTGGTCAAGGAATAGAGAGATAGAGAGCGACTTTGTTTTGATTGTGTTGCTCTAACAACATCGGGATCTGATTATTGAGAAACCAAACATCTCTAATGCTTGCAGATCTGTGAACAAAGTAGAGCAAATTGAGGCGAGCTTGGAAGTTTCCCGACGTTGGAGGTCGGGGACCTAGCGGTGGTAAGGACCGAGGGTGACTGCTTGTGGGAAGAAGGAGTGGCGATGCTGGATAGGGACGAAATATGAGAGGTGGAAAATGGAAGGGCAGGTCTGGGTGACGGCGTTGGGCTGAGATGAAAGAGGGAGTAGATCTGGAGAGCTTGGGCGACTAAATAAAGTAGGGTCAGATCAATGGGTTGGGTATCTAATGTGGCGGGCGGGTCGGGTTTTAAGTTTTTCGGGTTAAATTTGAGTGACTTGATATCTCTGTTAGCCACGTCAACAAATAACTGACGGTGTTAACGAAGACTGACGAAATGTAATGCAGAGTAACCAAACGTGGAATATTTTACTAATTTGAATGCTCAAAATTAATATTAATTTTTTCAGTGACTAAACAATTAGCGTTTTAGTAAATCCAGTGACCAATTTTGGCATTTACCCCATCTTGGCCATTCGCCCATTCGGCATTTGTTTGACGTTGAATTTGAAAAGGCGGAGATGGGAATATTGAATAGAACGGCAATAAAGAAAACGAAACCCTAAACCCAAAATCGAATCGCGGTAGGTCTCATGCGTTCATCCCTCCCTTTCACCGGAAGGAAGCTTCGTGGGCTGCTCAGGCTCTCCTCCGCTACCCCGTAGGGATTCGAGTTGGTTTAGATTGTCGCTTGTAGTCAACGGTGGACGACATTCTACGATCATTCCGTTGCTTCATCCATTTCGATTGATCAGATTGAAACCTGCTTTTTTTCTCCTTGGTTGCTCCGTTACCTTCCTCGTTCACGCCGCGGCCGTCTCCCGCTCTCCTTGCTCTAAGCTCCTCTCTCTCTCTCTCTCAGCAGAGTGCCTCGCTTTCTATCTGTATCCAAAGTCGTTGACTAGCCAGTTGTGGTGCCGCAGCTGCCTGCGCGGCGCATTTCCTCTGTTCCACTCAAAGGAAACTCCCTCTCCTAACTCCATCCCACCGCCGTTATCGTGGTCCTGAGGTCACTACTCCTCCACCTCTCGTTACCTGCGGTTATTTTTACTACTCTGCTTTTATGTCCTGTCACCTTGCTCAGTGGTTTTTTTTTTTTGTAATTTCATCGGGCGTTGTTCTATCCGAGCATTTCTTGCTCTGTGTATCTTAGGACGTTCCTCAATTTCTGTAGTTTAACTCCACCTTCCAATTTTTCAGCTCTCGCCTTGGCCACCAGTCTTCCCGTTGAAGAGCAGCTCCTGAGTTTGTTAACATCATCTGGAGCTTAAGGTGGGGTTTTGGGCCTTTTTTCAGCTCCTTTGTTCATTGGCAGTATGTCAGTACTCAGTAGTATTGATTTGGTTCGCTGGTCTTGGTACCCAGAAACACTTGTGAAGAGCTTGCATGTAGTGAGGATGTTGATATTTGTGGTACCTATCAATCGTAGCATTAGAATTCTTACATGGCAAATTTGCATCCTTTATTGGATTCTGAAGGTGGTTCAAATTTGTCTTATGATGAACTGTTCTTTGTTTCTAGAAAAAAATAAAGTGAAAGTGTTGTACTTGCATGGTTAGGAAATGGAACCTGCTGTTTTGGATGATATTATTCGGCGGCTTTTGGAGGTTCGCAGTAGACCTGGGAAGCAGGTCCAATTATCTGAGGCCGAAATAAGGCAACTCTGTGGGGCATCTCGAGAGATCTTCTTGCAACAACCCAATTTGTTAGAGCTTGAAGCACCCATCAAGATTTGTGGTACATTTACTGCTACCTGGTGTTCTCATATGCAATTGAATGAACTTGCGTTGTTTGTTGGTTTTTCATCTATCGTTGTCCTCATTACATGTGGTTCATCTCAACCTTTAAGTCCACGTGTGAAGCTTTTCTTTTATGGCACCTTATAACATTTGTTGGTTTAGCTGTAGGTTCCCTGAATCATGGATTAGATGCTAGGTGTGGCTCCCTTCTCTTTTTGTGTGCCTATAATAACTAATTAGTTTGCCCCCGTAAGGCTTGACTCCTAATTTGAAATATTAGGATTTGAACACTGGGGGCTTGTGGTATAATATCCGAGAAGAATGAATCTTTCAATTAATTCAGTGCTTCATCATTCCTTGCTGGTGATTTTTGTCATTGCATAATAACTTGCATGAAGCTCACTGTGGGCTATTAGATTTTGATGGAGAATCTTCAAAGGCTCCTTTCAATGATTTTAATTCTCCTTTCATGAAGGCCTGTTAACTTTTATCTAACCTGAATTACCATACTCGACCCTATGTCACCCTGAAGAAGAATGTGGAAAATGAGAGTGGGAGGCTGGGGGCTTTATCTATTACGTGTTTGAGCTGGTTTCTTCCTTTATTATTCTCACTTACGGAATCACACAGCTTTCCTGAAAGTCTATTCAACATACATGGCTGATGGGCATTATTGGTGATTTGCAGGTGATATCCATGGTCAATATTCTGATCTTCTTAGGCTATTTGAATATGGCGGATTACCTCCAAATGCTAACTACTTATTTTTGGGAGATTATGTTGATCGAGGCAAGCAAAGTCTTGAGACAATATGTCTTCTACTTGCATACAAAATAAAGTACCCAGAGAACTTCTTTCTCTTGAGGGGAAACCATGAGTCTGCTTCTATTAACCGTATATATGGTTTCTTCGACGAGTGTAAAAGGAGGTTTAATGTCAGACTGTGGAAGACATTCACGGATTGCTTTAATTGTCTCCCAGTGGCTGCTCTAGTTGATGAGAAAATTCTCTGCATGCATGGTGGTCTTTCCCCAGATTTGCATAATTTGGATCAGATCAGAAACTTGGCTCGCCCAACTGATGTACCAGACACAGGTTTGCTCTGTGATCTGCTGTGGTCTGATCCTAGCAAAGACGTTAAAGGCTGGGGAATGAATGACCGGGGGGTTTCGTTTACTTTTGGTCCTGATAAGGTGGCAGAATTCCTTCAGAAGCATGATTTGGATCTGATCTGTCGTGCTCACCAGGTTACACCCATAATTTTTTTGTTCGTAATATTTCATATTGCTATCATGTGTTCCTCATTAACCCTTTAAGACGGTTCACAACACAATCAGGAGCTTTTCCTTTTCCTTTAAGATGTGTTCCTCAATCGTTGTTGTGGCTGCTTCTGATTCTTGATTGTATTGGATGGTCTTATTATCCATTTGCTTTTCTTTATTGCCTTAACTGGTATAGTTCTGTCTCTCATCTTCTCATGGAGGAATTGATTCTTGATATAAATTCCTTTGATCCTTTGCATATAAAGTCCTCTATCCTCTGATATCTACTTTTGCTCTTATCTGGAGTCCATTTGTGGCTGCTTCTGATTTGATTGTATTTGATTGTCTTCTGGTAGTTTTCTATTTGCTTACATCCATTTGTGTTTATTTATTGCCTTAACTGGTACACTCCTGTCTCTCATTTTCTCATGGAGGAATGGATTCTTGATATCAATTCCTTTGATCCTTTGCATCTAAAGTCCTCTGTCTGGCATCTCGTTTTCCTCTTATATGGAGTCTTAGAGCTATGTGGAGGATAGTTTTCCGTATTTGGGCCTTTGGCTGACCGTTTGACTTAAGTTTTCCTTTGATGGTTGGTGCAGGTTGTGGAGGATGGATACGAGTTCTTTGGCAACAGACAACTTCTAACCATATTTTCTGCGCCGAATTACTGTGGGGAGTTTGATAATGCTGGTGCAATGATGAGTGTGGATGAGACACTTATGTGCTCATTTCAAGTATTAAAACCTGCTGACAAAAAGTCGAAGTTTAACTTTGGGTAAATCACCAGGAGGCACCAGCAGGGTTTTAGGTAAATTCTAGACCTGCAGTTGCTTGAACTAATCATCTTTCCATTCTAGAAGTTTCTGAATTTAAGTCTTGATGCTGGCATTGAAGTTGCACTTAGCTATGTCCTAGAGAGTCCAGCTTTGTATCCTGAGATATGCGACATTTTAGGAGTCAGTAGTGTAAGTTGAGTTATATACTGTTCAGGGGAGGTTTTTGTATGATGTTTTCGAATGATGAAATTCAAAATGGAGAAAGATTATATTTCATATTTCAAATGTTACTTTTTGGAAAGATAGATTTAGAGAATAGGGTCATATATTAGGATTTTTTTCCGATGAACCATATGTTAGATTTTAAATCCATTAGGATTATAATAAATCAAGTCATTGATCTTGAAATCTATATTGCTCCATTCTTCTGTGATTTTAGCAGAGAAATTCAGTACTCCACTAGATTTCAGTGAAAATTCTTTATAGAAAATCCAGCACCTCAATGAATGAGTTTGGTCAAACTGCATTGTCCAAAATCCAGCATCTTGATATTACTTATTTACATGAGACCGTCTCTGTTTTATGTTTTTTAAATTATTACTTGCTCTTTGAAGCTGCCTTTGTTAATCAAAAGCAGTCGCATTAGATATGCGTCGCCTCCTGATTATCCTTGCTATCATTGCAGTTCTTCCTCGGTACCAAAGTACGACGATAAGCCCTCAGATTTACTGTGGGTGATGGGCTTTAGGTGAGTGTTTAAGAATGCCCAAGATGCAATCAAATGTGAAGATTAAGGTGCTTTTAGTTCATTATTGGAGGAGAAAAGGTGGACTAGAAGAGCGGCCATAAAACATCCATATGCTTTGATGTTTTGAGAAAAAAGGCAGAGTTTGGAGGTGGAAAGGCTGTGAACTAGTAATAGCAAGTTGGGCGTTTTGATAATGTGGAAACCACTCTAATGGCTGGAAACCGGTGAACTGACGTCGGAGTTACTTGATTGCTTCCCCCTTAAATTTCTTCTTGTTTTAACTCCAAGACCGGACTGTTGGTCGTATCTTGCTTCTAATCCGATGTGTTTGCCTGCTTCATATACTCCATTCGAAACTGAACTAAGAAAGGTAAATGTTTTCCCTTTGCTGTTGTGAAGCCAAACCTGGTCCCCTGAAGGTAAATAACATGTTTGTGCAGAGTACCAAGGTAGGGTTATGCTCGCGAAGTAGGTTGATCTATATGTGATAGAACGAGGTTTGGCAAGTGGAGCTAGTGCTTTAGCAGAGTCAATCGAGCGTCTGAAGGGCCAAAAGGTCCATGAAAAATGGATCGTCAGTAGCCATATACTTGTAAGCAGTCCCTGGCATATGGATGAGTAGTGCCATAGATGGGAGTCTAGAGCTGGATCGAATAAGAGAGTGACGACATGGTTGAGCATGGAAGCTCGCAGGAATGCAAAGGAGGCACTTCATCTCAGCGGTAGCATGTACAATGGCGAGATTGTGGGATTCGCTTTTGGTACAACTTAGGTTTCTCATCTTTGTCTAATTCAATTTCAGTTTGATTTGCTTTAGTTTCGTATTGTTAAAAGAATCTACAAAATCAAAAGCAAATTTAATTTAATATAGTAATTATCAGGGTAAATGACACATTTGGTCACTGAGATTACTAAATCGTGTCATATTTAGTCACTAGAAAAATTTAATATCAATTTTGGTCACTCGAATTACTGACACATGTCACATTTGGTCACTTTTCTGTAGCCTCTGTCCAACTCCGGTCACTCGAATTATTGAAAAATGTCACATTTAGTCACTCGTATTACTGAAACATGTCACATTTAGTCACTCTCCCAAAAGTTTCCGTCAAACTACATTAATGGAGTTGGACGGAAACGGACGGGAGAGTGACTAAATTTGACCAGTTTCGATAATTCGAGTGACCAAAATTGATATTAATTTTTTCTAGTGACTAAACATGACACAATTTAATAATCTCAGTGACCAAATGTGTCATTTACCCGTAATTATCATAATTCCAATTTAACGAAAGAAAGAATACGTATACATTCGTCGACAGATTATTGGCCAAATCAAACTCATGACTTTGTGTCTACCAAATCCTTAGATGGGGTGAGCCGTGATGGAACCACAAACAGAAAGTCACGTCCTCTTAAGAAAAAAGATACAGGGTGGAGAAGAATTAGTTAATATGATTAATTATTGGCCGATCTGCCATTCAACCTATCTGATCTGTTCTTGAATCTTGAGAGATTCTCTTTTTTCTTTTCTTCCTCTTTTTCCATGAATTTTTCCTTGTATTTTTGCCTTTAGGCCGTCTAGTTTCTGACTGGTTGGTGGGAAGAACAAAGACCATGTTCCTACATTCTCTTTCTTTCTTTGCTTCCTTTCGTTTCAAGGTCTTATACTTAACTGGATTTGGGCTCACCACTTAGCCGGATGAATTACTATGTCAGTGGTAAAAACAATATGACCACATGAACTTTGTATCTATTGGGTTTAAGCACCGACTTTTGTGTACACATCTTAATGTGTTATCTTTCTTTTATTTCATCAAACGAACTAGGTGAAGGTGTTATTAGTAATCTCTCATCTCATAATTGAATTTTTATCTTCATAGTTCATTATCCTACATTAATGGGCATTTATGAAAGTAATATATTGTTGATGTTATGCAAATGTGCCTATAAATAAAGCATTCCATTATACTAAAAACATATGAGTGTTTTCCGGTGAGGAAACTCGAGTGGTTGATTTCAATTAATGCACATTTTACTTTTTGAACAACGACAAAACACGGTTCACACCTCTTCAAATAATGTTCGAAAGAGAGTGTTTGATGTTTTGTTTTTGATGGATGAGAAAACTAAGATAAATTACTTCTACTCCAATGGAGGTTCAGTGAGAGCT